>UELX01003976.1:0-20309 GCA_900480035.1 Eupelmus urozonus
CTATTATTTCTCACATTTTTAGTCGAATCTATAATATATTTATTTAATTAAAGGTAAAAATGTTAATTTTCCCATAAGAGCCTATTTTAAATTTTTTCTTTTTAACAATTTTTTTCTTTTCTGATTGATTGATCATTTTTTTTTCATTTACTTCTTATTATTTTTCCTATGATAGCGCAGCCACCTTAATGAACTCAAAATGTTTTCTTTCTTTTGTTAGTCAGATGTTTTTGAATATTAACGCATATAAACATATCATTATTCAGATGTATTGAGAGATAATGTTATTTTAATAATGCACCTGGAGTATCTCAAACCAGATTTTTAATTTTGATTCGTTAAGACAAGGCTTTATACAAAAAAAATTCTAACAAAATCTACCATAATATTTCTGAAAAATTGCAATTCAGAATTTTTGTTGTTAAGTCATTTTTACATGCAATAAAAAACTATGAGTTATCGCGATCTATAACTCATAAATTGTTTATATCTTTCATAAATAACGATTTGACATTTAAGTTACGTCGAAAATTCGGCATCACAATCGCTTTATTTATGTTCGTTGCACTTAGAGTAGGTTTTTGAGTAAAACGTATAAAACAAGTTTTTTATTAGGACGTTTTTCTTAAAAAGAGTATATTTCAAAAATTTTTTAAAAATACGAATAAAAAAGAAATTTTATAATGTTCATATAGACAATTGCACCAGATTAAGTTAAAAAAAAACAGATTTGAATATAGATTCGTAACTTTAAAAATAAGACTATAAGTTACAAAAACATTCATTAGAGGGTTTTTAAGAAAATTAGTTGTTAAAAATTTCAATGGAGTTCTTAATCATTTAATTTTGTCATTTCCATAACAATTGTTGGTAAAACAAAATATGTACTAAAAAATTAATTTTATATAAATCTATATAAAACTAAAACTTAAACTCTTTAAACTTTTATATTGATTGTGTTTCTCAAAATCGATTGATCGTATGATAAGATTCAGTTTAACAATTAATATTATTATCATTTTAATAGTCTGATTGATAGTAAGAAAAATTAGAAACTCGACATTTTTTTATTTTGGGGTATAATTATAGATTAAAACGGATTCCCGTGTAAAAAATAAATCTAGGCTTAGTCTGGCCAAAGTCTGGCTTTAATAGTCTGGCCAAAATCTGGCTGATGGGACTATCCCAGACTTTTTCAGACTTTTGGTTTTTTCTTATGAAAAGTTTGGGAAAATGCCAGACCTTAACCCATACGAAAAAATCAAAAGTCTGAGAAAAAGTCTGGGATAGTCCCACCAGCCAGACTTTGGCCAGACTATTGAAGCCAGACTTTGCCCAGATTAAGCCCAGACTTATTTTTTTACACGGATTACTTTACGTTACTGATAATACAGTGTAGGTGTAAAAATAATCCGCTTTTAATGAAATCGAATTTTGTTTTTGTTTATTAAAAAACCGAAAGCTAATTAATTATTTGCTTCTCTTATAATTCTTAAAAAATACAAAAGATTTCACTGGAAAATTTCAATAAAAAAGCCTTTCCCAAAAGATTTCTTCAAAGAGTATTACTTTCATTTTTAAGATACCCTATAAAAGTATACAAAATCGACGGGCTAGTGCGCACTTGAACCTCGAGAGGTGCATATACGTAGGTAGACAGTGGCTTGATCTTCGGCCGATCTCCGGGTGAAAGGACCGGAGGAAATCAGGTCGCGTGCAAGAAGAGACGAGCGCCAGCGCGTCCGCGCATAGCGCATACCGCGTGTCTCTTTTTCTGGCTCCTGGAAGAGGAAACACTCCGTATGCGTTAAACGCGATATAGTCTCGCTCTTTTTTGTACACGATACGTTGCTTTTAAAGATATGCTAAATAGGATAATTGAGCTGCGTTCGGGCAGTTGCTGCAGTGATGTGTTTAGTAAACAAATATAAAAAATATTTTTTTCAAATTCACGTTTTTGAAATTTAACATATTAACTTTTCTGATGGATATCCTAGTAGTAGCAAATGAAAAAAAATTTAATTAATGAATACTTATGTTCGGATGTATATAGAATTAATGTTTCATGTTTTTTTGTACAATTTTTACAAAAATAATTAAATTAATTAATTTATTGGTATGTGTTTAGAAATGCAAACATTGACTGCAAGGAAAAAGTTTATAAATTTTTGTTTAGATTAAATTGATTTTAATTATAATTCATATTAATTAATTAGTTTGATAATTTTTTACAGGTGAAAATGCAAATAATAATTTGGTTTTTTAATATGATATCGTAATAAGTCATAGCGTTGTAGCATATCGAAATCTAAATAAGATCCATGGATATTAAAATAGTCAAGTCAGTTGTAAGTATGCCTTTCCTACAGCCGGTCAGTTGCCGACTGACTTTCAATATCGATCATCATGTACCGATCTTTTATCTCCGCTCTGACTTCTGTACAGTGTTTCCATCTGACAACGCTTTTGTGTATATGTTCGAAATCGGTAGAAATTCTATTTATCGACAGACGATCGGTATCAATAACTGAAATTCTTAGTATAATGATATTTATAATTATTTTTGAGTAATAAATTGTATAAAGAAGTAAAAAAATAATTCTTGTTGAAAAATACTTTTTATAAATTAATAATTTTACATTTAACTTTAATCCCGTAAAATATATATTAAAACTAAATTAGTAATGCTTAACTGAACTTTATATTATATTTCCAATAATTGTTTTTATTAATTTCAAAATTTTTTATTTAAATGTTTTCCTTAGCTATAGTATCATTCCCCGCTTTACTAAATGTATACATATTAATGCTATCTATATATTAATATATTGAATATTGATTAATATATTAATGCTATTTTTATATTTGATTGGCTGAAAAAATATACTTTTCTGTTCTCTGGTTAATGCTAAAATCACTGAAATTTTTGTATGGTATTGTGCATTTAACAATGCTTACCCTACTGTTATTGTAACTATTTTTTTCAACAATTTGATTTAATTGAAAACCTGATAGAAAATTGACCATATTCTAGGTAAAATTTCTAGTCAAAAAAGCATTAAAATGATACTTATCTAGAAATTCTGTTCAAAGCCTATCCAGAATTTTTAGATTTAAGTGTTATCTGTTGACCAGAAATTTTGTTCATAATATGGTAATTTTTCTACCAGGGTAACCATTTTCATTAATATTATTAATTGTATTTATTTTTATTTCTTGAACTCCTTCTTTAATAAATATGATCTTTAATAAACTATTATAGTATGTAAATAAGTCTAACTGGTAATGTATTCAAACTATTTGAGGTAGAAAAAAGAATCTTTTATTTATAAATAAAAAAAATTCACTAATTTATCTAATAATTTGCAATTACTTACACTACTTATAATATTTTTTAATAAAATATAAAATTGTGTTTCTTGAAAGTAATAAATATGATATTTCCATTGATGTGCTTGATTTTTGTTATAAAATTTAAAAAATATATAATACATAATACGTATACAAAAGCAATCCACAAAAGGTACATTCGAGTAAAGTAAAAATCACATTATCAACTATAATTATTACTCGCAAAATGTAATTATAATGCTTTAATACAAAAATATTAAATTATTTGATTAAAATATCAATCAAACGAAAGGCATAAATTTAAAAGTGGGGAATGAGATGTTAAAATGATATTTAAAAGATGGCTTTATCAGGTATAATTACAAAATATAAATATTAATTAATTCAAAGTATCAGAGGATGTCTTGGCAAGATAAATTTTTATTAATTCTAGATCTTGATAGTAGATAGCGACAAAATATATCCATGCCCAAGTAAAAGTTAATATTGTGAGTTAGATTCTATTATCAATCCGACATTCGATAGCTAGTATTGCTTTTGTTATCTATATTTTGATTTTTTGTTACATGTTGTGATGCTCCTAAGGTAAAGTAAAGGTATAAATTATGTTCAAAATTATATTCTTAAACTTTTTTATTTAAATTTCATTTTAATTTTTTTGGTTATTTATCGTCCTTTCTTTCTTTTTATTATATGTTAGCCATCTTTCCTGGTCTTCCTCTAGTTATCTTTCCGAATGTATAAAAGTTTTTCAAAGATTAGCTATAAATATAATGACGCAAACTTGTAACATCATTCTTTAAAAAAAAAGTGAAAATCATTACAAACTGTTTCAGATAAAATCAAAACACCTAAAAAGGTCGGAATCAATTATAGAAAAGCACGTGTCGTGAAAATACGCACGTGTATGCCTATACGAAAATGAAGGTGTTGTAACTTAGAGACATCTTTAACGTTGTTATGACCAGATAAATTACGAGCGAGACCAAACCTGTTTTCAGTGAATGAACATTGCCCTTTTCATACTTTTTATTCTGGAACACTAATTTTTCTTAATCATTAGTCGCTGCTTAATAGACATTTTTTTAAATAGCGTTCGTCACATCGAACGTCATAATATTGTTTTTTTCTTTAGATCAAACATTAGTTTTCTAGCTGTCATACTTAAATGTGAACATACATATACATTTGACTTTAAACAGTAATTATATGTATATTGAATAACATTTTTAAAAGGATTATTTATTTTTAATTTACTAGATAAAACTGTCCACAATATTTTTTAATACTTTAACAAAATTTATTATAGTTTAATGAAAAAGATTATATCATTTTGTTTTAAAATAAGTTCATTTTTTAAAATATGCAATTACTTAAAGAAATAAAAAAATATTCTATCCTTAAAAAAGAAACTAAATTTTTGTTGTCTGTAAAGATTATATAAGATTAATTTTGTAGTAATGTATTTGTGTTTAATCTAGTAATTAAGTAGTAGTAATGATCTAATATTAGGAGATTGTCAACAAAATTAGCTTCTCCGAATATAAAAAATGTAGACTTTATACATTTTCGATAATATGATGTTCCTATTAAACAACTATTATTATTTTTAAGAATCAAAATGTGGTGTTTTTTAATCTAAAATAAAATACATTGGAAAAATATCTTATCAAAGTGAATACCAGGACACAAACAAGATTTTAACAATATTATCACAAATGATGTAGAAAACGCGCCTATAGAATAAGGTAGGTAAACAAAATTAGCAACATCCATAAATAAATAACTTTTAATCGGGTTTCCCAAATACCATTAGATTACCAGTTTATATTTTTTAAGATATCTATCGTAATAATATTTTTTCCAGATATACGTACGCACGTTCAGATTTACGTGAAAAAGTAAAGAATGTAGATTTGTCCGCGAGTAGTTCGAGCCGCCTCAGGTCAGCCGTTATGCAAGTAGTACCAGCCGCTGTGCATAAATCGCTCTGTTACGATCTGTTCAGTCTCTGCGACAATCGAAATCTGATGGCTAGAACCTTTATCTTTTATTTGATAATATTTTTTCATTAAAAGTGTCATAAAACAATGCTCTCCACTCAATTACCACATCACATTTTATTGCTTTTCCAAAACGACTCTCTTCTGCTTAGCTTGTTTGTACACTAGGTCGGAGTGTCATTTCATTCCTATATTCAGGGTCATAGGCCTGCAGCTGCCCACACGATTTCATATATCGCAAGATTAAGAAAGAATCGACGAATTATTCGGCGTCAAGGTCGTCTGGCATCAAGATCGGCACGCGTCAAAAATAATGGCCCTTCACTCTCAGGCCTGGCGCTGCGTCTGGGTAGTAATTCAGTCATTTCCCATTACGACTGTACAAAAATGCGTATATGTAAGGTATCGTGAACGTTTGTGCAAGCTTGAAATTTTTCCCAAGAAAGAGCAGACATTGACACGAGCGCTAATTCTAGTACTTTTCCAGGATCTGCAAATCGAGCGTGTTGATTTGAATAATATAGACCCGTGTAAATGCTTGATATATAAATCTAGCATAAAACGACTTTGTTTGTCAACTTGATTTTTTTTCCAGAATGCCTTAAATTTTAAGAAATGACGATGTTGCGTGATCAGTCAATTAAAAAAAATTCCATCACAAAATGTTTGAATGCGATATTTCTAGAATTTTATACACAAAATGTCAATTATGAACGCTATTATAATATTTATATACTAATATTTTTAAAATAAAAAATTTCGTTTGCAGTCATAACAGTATTTTCACTTTACACCATCATTCCAACATCCGCTAATAAAAATTTCATTCTACAGCCGTAAATTCCGCATCAAATCATCTCACACGCCGCATATCCGCATGCGCAATTCCACCCAACGAGTTTTCATACATTATTTTCAAGATCGTTCCCTTAAGTGTACGCGGTGCCAGAACGTGCATATACACACGCGCCTATATTTTGCTGCGATTAACCTGCGCACTGAGTAAAAATCGTCTGAGAAACCGGTTGTTCGAACTCAAGCAGGCTTTTTTCCCGAGGGACACGAGAGTGCAACGGCTTCTTGCCGGACAGTCGCGAAGGACTCATGAGAAGCGCGACGTTATTATTAACGAATGCGGCGATTCTTTTTATTATGTTAATTTTTATTTTATTGTGTTGATTTTTTACGGATATCCTTTAGTGGCGAGGACACTTATATACGTCGCCGTAGCGCGTTTCTTTGTTGTGACCTGTGAATGCGAATTGCTGATTTATTTGTGAAACGCTGTCTTTTTTATTCAAGGATTAATTGCAAGTGTGTTATCGCTCTTTAATGAGAAGTTAATAAAGATAATTTATTCCTAATTTTTATTATTTTAAACATGGAACAAATCGTTTTTGTTAACTTAATTAATTCTTTGTTTCTATTATCACAGTACTGATTATAAGAATTATTCGATTGAAATAAGGGTAAAACATCTAAGAAACGTAATTTGTATACATTTCTATAATTAATATTTTCTAGTAATTAAGTTATACTAACCATTTATTTTTTTTTTTAAATTTATAGGTACAGAAGGTACAAAAAAAAGTTTTAATTATTTTGATTTCTATCTAGTGTTATTTAAGTCACTCAAAAAAGTAGTAAACTAGTTGCACCGTTCAAAAATAGAAAAAAATAATAATTAAAATCGATTTCTTTAAAAAAACATAAATTATCAAGTAGCAAAATCATTAAAAACTTTATTAACAAACCACCGAAAAAATGCAACAGACCATATTTATCGTAAAACTTTGTGACTTTAAGTATAAAAAGACCACTTCTCGTTAATCAACCATTAGCGGGTAAAAAACATTAACGAAGCGACAGTTTTGGCCGCACCGTAGCCACATCAAAAATTCCCGTCTGGAACATTCCGGTCCGAGGTCAAATATGCGACCAATTATTTACGTCACCGGTTGCAGACACACCACGCGCCCAAAAACAGATGCGAATCCCCCATAGGTGATAATGCCGAGCAAAAATCCGGTTAAGGCCGTCGGGATAAACTCATAACGTGTATAATCAAATATGTGTACGATATTGTAGCCTGTAGAGTTGGAAGAGATATTTTTTCGTAGATTTACGTTGAGCTACTAGTGGCTGTTTTGCAAAATACAATTTATGACCTTACTTTTTACGAGGGCTCGTTAATGAGAATTGAAATTCGTGACCTTTTAGTAGTTCTCACATTATTATATTTTTGGCATATAAGTAATATTTAAGTGCTGCATGGAAAATCGCAATAATCATTGTGGATTCTAGATATGAAGGAATGAAAAGCATCATTGTATCGATTTTTCATTGTAGGTTCTATCGGGAATCGTAAACTGTAGTGCATATGATAAATAGGAAAGTGAATTCAGTATTTTTTATTTTCTCAAAAGAAAATGACGTTCCGGAATATATTTTTATTAAATCTCCAACAATTATTTACAAAAAGTATAACACTTAATATATATGATAAAACATTTTTTAAATTTAATTAACACTTGCAAGTAACTAGTAATTTTATTTCTTTGTGTTATGATTGAGATGTTGCGGAGATGGTAATTATTGTGGAACAAGTTGCTGTTAAAATTATGATATTTTAAAAAATATATTTATATATTTCTCCTATAATATCACAAAATTTATTTTATATTTTTATCGTCATTCAAACTATTTATTTCATTAAAAAACATCTTGATTCTCGCAATAATGGTTAGCACAAATAAAAGTGAGAAAATCATTAATAAATAATTATCCAATTAGCTTTTAATTTTTTAAATATTTAAAACATTCTTCATTATACTGTAGGTATTCATTACATTATTATATATATACTTAATGCAACAAGCGGAGAAAATGTGTCATTTTAAGTGAGGGTGTGGTATTCAGCACGAGTCTGAAGTAAAGGCACCACAGATACCCAAACCGAAACAAATACTTAAGCCACACACAAAAATCTATAGTAGCTTTTCTTCTTATGCTACGTACCGAACTATTCCAACGAGGGTTTGATAGAGGGAGAGACGCATACAAATTAGTTGGAAAGATTGTGCATTTCAGTCGTAAATGTTACTTTTCCCTTTAACAGATAAAAAAATGTTTTTCTTCCCACTTTTGCTAAAAGCGGGGGAAAAAGTTTTTTTATCTACTTTCGCAATCACGCTCAAAATACGCAACTTTCTCCTCTACTTCTGTACGTGACAAAAGATCCATTTCATTCACTATTTGGAAAAAATTATTTTCATGGTACGAAAATCTAATCTTATGTTTGAAAGTCGATCTTTTTAATTCCTGTCACTATTCCAATATACTTTAATCGTGCTTAATACTTAATAATTATTTATAAATCTAATATTAATACAAAATAGAGTCTTTCAGATTATTTTGAAGAAACATTAACGAAGCAATAAATTGATGCCTGTTTAGAAATCATTATTTGACGCATTTTTGTTACGTCAAAATACTGCCGGCATTATTGCATCACTTTCACGTAATAATAAAGGACTAATAGTTCTACTTATATAGTTAAAATTTATAAGTAACATACTTAAGACTTTTTGTATCTACTTAAAAATATTGCAATAAACACAGGATTAGAATTTCTCATATGAACAAGAACTCTAGCTCTTTAATCTATCTTCGTTAAATTTGCTTTTATCATCTTGGATGTATTATGGTATAAATACTTTTGGTATCGTTCGTTTCTCAAATATAGAACACAAAGCTCCAACATGAAATTCAGTCCTAGTAAGACTAGTAATAAGAGATTTCTATAACGTAAAAAAATAACCTAAGTTCCAATAAAAAAAAACTATCCAAAACACAAAATATTAGAAAAGCCACTCTTTGCTAATCTCCTACCCTTTCGAAAGTTCATACCATCCAGTGACAGCGCTACTTATCACATAGCATATATGATTATCAATAAACTGATCCATCTCCCATATTCAGAAGGCCCACATCTTCGTGCGTGTCCGGTCCCCGGTAGCAGCAGCGGAGCAGCCCACATTCCTGCGGCCCCCCGCTGCTGCAGCCGGTTCGAGGATCGCCGCGCGCCTCTCGCCCATTGAGCGCGAGTCCGTAGCGATTCAGTCCACCGCAAGCCTCAGCGCCAGCAGGACTGGCCCCCCGTGCCCGATACTAAATATCCTCTCTTTCTCTCCCTGCTATATCGCTTGTTTCGCTCCTCGTTTTTGCCAGCGCGTTCGTAAGTTTTTGCAATAAGAGTGAGAGATTGAAAGACTGACACGTCCTCGATATTGGATTATATATATGTATATAAGATAGTGCGCGCACCGGTGTCCTGATTCGTTTTTTTTTTCTTTCCTTCTGTCGGCTAGAAGAGGAATTGGATCTTGTGCAAGGATTCGCGAAAGCAGGTTTATCGAAGAGCAGCAACAGGTTGGTATAGTGATGTTTTATATCTTTCGAGAGTTGAGGACGACACTTTTGGTATATTTTTTTTTTTTTTTTTTCAATGATGCTTGATTTATGCCTTATTAAGTTTGATTTGCATACCTGTTTACTGCAGCCGGTTCCGGTCATCTTTAAAAAGAAATTTCAAATATTATTAGAACATCTATTTACTATTTGACGTTTCATTTTTTTTTTCTATTGATTTGCGTCAATTTTCGCACAGTTCCTATTTACCTAAAAGATTTTGTTTTGTCATGTCACTTTTTAATACAGATGTCAATCCGTTTCCTGTACGATTTCATTTTCAAATGATATAACGTATGCTAATTTTGATTTGGCCAGGCAAAATTCTAAATGGACTTTGCTTTTTTAAAGTGAAAGCAGATGATGATCGAGCAAAATTTATTTGAACTTGAATGTTTAGTCCTGTCAGATCATATACAAGTATCTGGTTTTATAGACGGTAGAGTAATTTTGATACAATTAAGAAACATTTCACTTTGTAACACTTTGTGAAAATTCAATGAAAATTATAAATATTTGATATGTAAAAAACTTCTTTATAAATTTTAAATCCTATCACATTTTTAATGTATTTGAAGTGTACGAAATTTCTTAACTATTAAATTTGTAAATTTTATAATTGCCATTTTCTTCTAAAATTTTTTTTAATAACTATATGAAACATCACATATGAACCATTTATTTTTTGCTTGTCATTTCACGGTCTGCTTCGTGACGTGACAGTTGGGATATAAACTCAATCCTTTGTAATGCACATATGTACACAACACACATCGACATACATAAGAGGTGGCAAACGTGTAATTGCGGTTTGGCGCCGATTATTACAGTCAGTGAAACATTAAACTTTTTGTCAACTGCCTTTGATCTAAAATTTTATATATAGTTAGATTTATTTTAAATTAAAATAAAAAGATATATTAAAAATGTTACTATTATTATTTCATATAATTTTAAGTAAATTTTACTTTAAAATAAAGAGAATGTTTGAAATATTTATATTTTAGACTAATATTATATTTTAGAACTATTGAAAATTGAATAACATTTTTAATATGTTTCTTGATTCTAGTTTTATCTTGAACACCAAAGTAGTTGTGATTAAAAGTTTTAAAAATATGAGTTAGCAATAATCTAAAAGTCCAATCACATTATCAGATTACATATATTTTTATAGAATTAATTAACAAAGATAATAAGTAAAGAAGTTATCGTTCGCTGGTCGTAATTAGTTAGTGATAAGGAGAAAAAAAAATTTTCTCTTGTTGATCTATGCGAACTATGGTGTTGTTTATTTTACAATTTACATTGTCGTCGTTTCGGAGGAGTAAATAACCTTTTTTTTAAGGAGTTGTTGGGAATTGATCTTCAACGAACTAAATCGTTACTAATAATATTAGTTTATTCAAAAGTCGACGTTTCGGAGGATTTCCTACCTCCCTTTTCAAGACTGAGAAAATTAACAACCTCCGACTTAATAACCTCCCTATTCATGACTTTAATAATTGCAATGCGACATGCGTACTTTTAAAATTATTAAAGTCATGAATAGGGAGGTTATTAACTCCTCCGAAACATCGACAATATAAATTGTAAAATAAACAACACCATAGTTCGCATAGATCAACAAGAGAAAAATTTTTTTTATCCTTATCACTAACTAATAAACAAAAATTTCTTTACTGTAATGATCAAGAAAAAGTGGTTTTATTTATCTTTATTAAATTTTTTATTTTTTATTTTATGTTTTTATACATGAAGTAATAAACTTAAAAACCGTGCATTAATTAATGAATAATGGCATTTTATGCAGTATATATTTTTAATTTGAATTACCAAAATATTTCAAGTGTTAAAAAAAAACGATCTTTTTGCATTATCTGAAAGCCTATCTCCCATTACCGCGAGTGCGCCTACGTTCGGTGTATTTTTCAACGATTGTAATCAGGCTCAAAAAAGGCATCATCTCCATTACGTGCGAGAAAAAACCTACAGAAGTGGAAACTAGGAGAGAGAAAGAGCCAAGGCAAAAAAGGCAGCCTTGTACCGCAACGAATTTGCGCAATAGTAAAATAAAAAAAGAAGTACCGTAATATTTGCAACATTATTATCCCTCTGAATTTTTTATTTTTACATCGCGTTGATAGCAACCTCTTAATAATCGCTAGACTATTAACATTCAACGTAAACATACTTTGAATAATCCGTCGTAAGAATATCAAGTAATAATTGTTATCGTTGACTTTAGTTTAACCGAGCTGCATCAGTAATACCTTTTACGTAAATATTGACTAAAAAACTTTTTGAAAGATAATAAACTTGCATTTTAATTTGAAATTCTGTTAACAAAATTTTCTTTTTCTTTGACATTTTTAAGTGATTTTTGCACATTTTACGTCAGAATTATTCAAAGCATTATCAATACGTCGATATTTATTTAAATTAGGGAGCAACATTGAATAATAAAAATTAAAACGTTAAAAAAATAATATAATTGAAAGCAAAATTTAAAAAAATTCCATTAAAGCCACTTTTAAGATCAGGGTCCAGTATCAAATAAGCAACCGGTGTATCTAGTTTCTAGATCAAATGAAATTACGACGAAATATCGCACCTGAATTACAAATGTGTTGTAACGCTATTAAACTCATATAAACACATACGCGCGCTCAAGCTCCAGAAGTAGTGCGCGATTTTCCATTTCCGCTCCAGGATGTATTGCATTAGGCGGTGTTGATGAATGCACAAAAAAAATGCTTTTCAATCTGGCGCTTTTCACTTAAGAATACGCCTTGCGCAACTTGGAAAAAATTGTATTATGATTATTATGGATAAATCATATGCACTCGCGCTTACGTTCGTAGCAGCGGCAATTACAAGAAATTTCCATTTTAATATGATTTTGTTATTCATATTCATCGTAGAATATTTACGTTTTTATACCATATCAATTTTTTTTTCTTTGACTATAATGCTTCTTTACTTTATAAAAAATCCAATAACTAAAGATAATCAGACGTTTAAGACGATGAAAGTAGTTTTACTTCTTATATTTCTGATTCAAGGCGAGTCGAACCATTGCAAAATCTTGGCTTTCATTAAAGTCAACTTAGTTTTGTAAATGTACAAAATAAAATTCAGTATTTGCATATTTCTGCGGGAACAGCATACGCATGTCATTAGCTTACTTCGGTGCAGAAATCGCGTTGGTCACGTATTAGAGCGAAGTTAACGGTGATAATAGTGCAGCGCCGCCGCCGCAATCTGCAACCTGAGTTATGAAGTTTTCGTAACGCGCGAGCGAGCGCACAAGCTGACAACAGACTCGAGAGATGCCGGGAAATGATATATGCGCACCATAGAAGGGAAAAACGTGAACTTTGTAATTTATCTGATTTTTGTGGTTTCTATCTTTATTTTGAGTGAAAGTTGTTTTTTTGCTTGATGAATGAAGAATGTGCGCTTTTTGCGAAAACCTTCGGTAAGTGTCGCCGAAGAATACACATTGTTGCAAATGAGTTTCCTTTTTTCTGCGGAGCGGTTATTATAATAATATATTCGACTTAAAGATGTGCAGAATGGTGATTAGTAAAAACATTAGCTTTCCAAAGCTTAAATTTGCTCGCGCATCATAGTTTTTTTGGGGGGGGGGACAATACGTAGAAATAAAAATTAAGTAAAAATTGTACAATAAATAAAACGGTATTTTATCATGAACAAAATCATGATCAGAAGTAAGATTTCATTTTTTATTTTTAAAAATTCAAATTAATTCATTTCAGAAATATTTTTAATTAGGTGGTATTTTATGTAGTATATTACTCTTTTAGAGAACAAAAAAGTTACTCAATCCAGACCACGTGCATATTGCTACCCAAGCCGAAGCCGATTGCTTCGTGTTGCAAACATTATTTTTCGCTAGGAGTAAGCTGAAATTAGTACACTTCAGTTTTCTAGCCAAGAGCAAAAGTAGCACTATGATCTTTTTGTGACAAAAAAATGTATAAAGGCTTCTTTAAAAGTAAAATTAAAAGAATGAACTTATCTACTTACCTTGATAATTTATTTATTTTTAGTATTTTAATGTATAGCAAATGTATTCTCTGAGTGGTTATGTAAATTTCATTCTGACGGCTCATAAAAATCTTTGAAATGGTACAACGCTCAGCACTAAAAAATCAAGTGGAAGTCTTTACAGCCATACTTTATAAAGACTTTTCATTTCTATGAAGCAATCGATAGTTTATAGAAGTTTACAAAAGTTATAACAAGTCTTACTTTGATTACAAATTTTTTATTAAATACTTAAAACTTCTTATAAGTCTCTTCGATTTCAGTTTTAAACTTATTAGTAGGTCATATTGTATTAGGAAATAATTGCTACATTCACTCTTGGAAAAAATTATAAAATCTTCTTTTTTCCAAAGTTCTAAAGTTGTCTCAACTCGTGTGCGCACATAGTTAAAAAAATGATGAAATACACGCAATTTTTTATCGGTTATAAGAATTTCAAATTATAAAAATTCCTAGGTAGATGAAGAAACTCTAAAGTAAACGTACACATAGTTTGCAGTTAGACAGCCTTACTACACACGAGGTTTATCTACTGAAACTTTGGATTTTTATCGTCGCCATTAAAACCGTAACCTTTATCGTTACTTTTACTGTTACCATTGCCAAATTATTCACACTACTATTTTCGTCATTTCGTACATTTTTAATTGTAGACAACTAAATTTCTTAATTTACGGATATATTCCAAGATCAATAATAAAGAATCTAAAAAAAATGATTCAATTCAAAACAAAAAAAAGCGTCTACATAAACAAAAGAATACAAACGTACGAGTGCGCCAAATTTACGTTACGACGAAAAGGATGAACATGTGCTCACACACATATACATGTCAGAATCTTTTCGCGTGCATGCGTCTACGTACGCGTTTACACGGTCATGTCTTTCATAACCGCGCCGAGGATGCGCGTTCGATGACCTACCTATATGCAAGCTATGTTATGGGGTCGCGCGCAGTATTTCTTAGCGGCTACTCGCTGTCTTTCGCGGCAATTAGTCAGCTTCTTTAGAATATGTGCATATATATATGGTTGCGGCTGTAAAGCGGAACTGGATAATACGCGCGTACACGACAATTTGTTTGATCGCAGTGTTTGTTGTTAGTGGATAATGCGTGCCTGACTGCTCGTAAATAAGAAACGGAAGGTGTGCAGCTGGTCGTTTGTCGTTGGAAACGTTCTGGCGAGTATAATGAGTTTTTTTTTTTTTCAAGTTTATGTTAAAGCGAGTGCTTAAGGAGAAATAGTTTGGAGTAAATGAGGAACAATTTGCGCCTCTGCGAGCGTTCGCGTATAGCTGCATTAATTATGCGTTTTATCAAGTTGTACGAAATCTGGAGAGATCTGTTCCTTAGTTGTGGTTAAATATGTCCAAGAACTCTAGAATACTAATTAAATACTCAAGGCACTGCGTACGTAATGTAATTCTCAGAATAACGTATTCATTTATATCAACGATTAAAGATAAAAAAATATAAGTGATTTCAAAAAGATCAAAGACGAGTTTAATCAAAATTTGTTTGGTCTTTTTGAAATATTTTTATTGTTGTTTAATTTAGGTTATCAGGAACAGAAATAGCTTGCTAACTGCGATAAGATTTTCAATAAAAATAAGTGCATTATTTTTACAATAAATGAGAATAATAGTGATTATCAATGACGTTTTGAAAGACAACTTACGAGATAAGCGTATTCTAATTTGTTTCTTGGGACCATACTATGTATCAGCAAATCGCTCCGATTCAAATTTTTGACAATAAATCCAAAAATACTTACAGAAATGTATAAAACAATGTTTTGCATCAAATGATGAATATCAGTTAAGTGAAAATTAAAATTTTGAAACAACGTATTGGTGATCAGTATTTTCGAATTATTCATGAAATACAAGAAAATAAAAAAGTATAGAATTATAATCAATTTAAAATCTATCTTTCTGTTAACAGGTATTGATTGCACAATTTTATATTGCATCAATTTATTCTTAAAAAATAATAGCTCAAATTATTTTATAATGCTATGCGTGCTATGATTCGCAGAATTTTTGTTGTAATATCGTACGAGGTCCTTTGTAAACATACGCAAAATCCAACTTAGATTAGAGTTTGTGTTGATCGCAAATTAAATCGTATAATTCGACATTTGCCAGCACACAAGAATTTTAACGCTATGGTTAGAATCTTGTTAAAGTAGATCCTTACTCGATCTATGTCACCCAGCAGTATCAGCCTTTTGCATTTGTATAAACCAGTTAATTTATATTTACAATGATAATCAACTGTGTGACTCAGAAAACTTCTTTTTTATAGACTCAAAGCTGTAATTACGTTTTTTTATTTTTCAAAAAACTAATTCAGGAAATTTTATGACTAATAAAGAACTAATTTATTTTATATGAGGTCAATTTTCGATTTCAGTTTCAAAGCTATTCCCGTAATACAATGCCATAAGTATGAAGAATAATAAAACACAAAGATTTGGCATTGATATATCATAAAGAAGAGATTGTAAAAGATTTAATTAGATTATTCATTATCATATGAGGATTTTTTTATTAAAAAAAGAACACATGATTAGATAAATTAAAAATTTAAAAGTAAAAGAATAATGAAATGAAAATACACAATTTGGTTAGTTAGAGACGCTTGAAGAGACAAACTGATATTGCAACCAGTATATTATCTACTTTTTTAAATTAAATAAATGTCCTGTGGTGATTGCAAGAATTTAATATTGGCATAAAGGCGTGGTAGAATTTATTTCGTACGATTAATTTAATCTCTTGCAGGAAAATCTTGAAAAACTAGTTTCTGAAAAAAATGTTTAATATTTTTTCATACGTGCATGGAATCTTGTTTCGTAGTCATCTAAAACTTTTGTAAATTTTTAAAGATTTTTGTAAATTGTGTTCATCACAATTTTTTCAATTTTTGTGATTATTTTCTTTTTAAGCTTATATATTTATCAATTTCGAAAAGAAAGTAAAAGAAATTCTAAAACAATGGATTATATTATATTCAATACTCCTGAGCAATCTTTAAAATATCACAAGCCAGTCGTATTCTTAATTAGTTAACATCCATAATCAATTCCCAAACTCTTTATCGTAGTATCGATTACAAGATTTTCCTCCTTAACTCGCTTCCAAAAAAACCTATTAATAAAATATAATCCCAAATAAAAAAGCTACTTAACCCATCACACCTCCCATATTAACCAGCTGTGCGACGTAACCTGCAATTTTGCGCAACCTCGACACACGACACTTGTAAATATGCCCATTATATCCTCCTCACGAGACGAAATCGTACAATTGATCAAGCGACTGGCTCACGGTGGCTCTCCCGTGCACATGCAGCCTCTCGATCTCAACACAAAAGCCCATGTGTGCGGGCTTCTCTGAAGCTAAGCAAACACACGCCGGCAGCCTCCGAATATCCGTGAAATTCAGTTTCACTCTCGACGCCGAGCCGACTATAATAAATTCGTGCACGCTCCTAGACAGTACGGGGATTGCCTAATCAAAATAGATAGCTCTTTCTCTCTCTCTTTTTCTCGTAATACACCGGCGTCACACACACGAAAAAGTGGAGAGCGAATTATTACGCTAGATGCGTAGATGGAGTAAAAGCGCGCGCGTGCGTGTGCTCTGACGAAAGGGGCCTCTAATCTTTTTGGCATTTATTTATAAATCATTCATATTGTTTTGCGTTAGCGCGGGACTATTGAGTAATCCTGACTGCGAATAAATGTTAGACGAGACTGTCGCGATGCATTGTTGTCGCGGGCTGTAATTAAGCTCGGTGTAATTGTATCGGAGGAGAAATGAGCTGTTGATTCTTTTTTTAGCAGAATTTCTTGTGAGGTTTTTCTTTTGTTGATTTTGTTTGATTGCATAATTGTTTATTTATTTCGTTTATGAATTTGCTTAGTCGAGATACATACGATCGTTGGTGCAATTTTCGCGTGGCTTTAAGATTGCAGAGTAAATTAAGCAATTATAAATCGTTTTGTTAAAATGTTTTGGATTAAACTTTTATTGTATGTTATGTAATGTAATTTCTAAACGGTTAATTTTGAAAATCATTTAAATTATTTCAAGAAGTAAATCGAATTTAATATGTCAATCAATTATGTTTGTACGCATACGTAAGATGTAAAGTAAACTTTGCATTTACTCTGTATATAACATTATACGTACTTACGAGTGAACTAAGGAGAAATACTTTTAATAAAAATAAACTTTTTAAGCTACTAAAAGTAGCTTTTTGCTTTTTCTAGCTATTTTTTTTTTTTTTTTTGCTCTTATATAGTTTTTTTTTGTAAATGTATATACATAGAAAAGAATAAAAATGAGAAGAAGAAAAATGAGTTTGTATTATACACGTTTTGTTTTCCATATTTATAACGCAAGAAATAGAATAAAAAAGGTTTAAGTAATGACATTTTAAATTTACATACTCATTAGACCATACAATGTCGCGGAAAGTTTCTTGTCCAATTCATTGTTTATTTTTTAGATTAGAAAAAAAAATTTTTTTTTCACAAAATTAAAAGTTGCATAATCCGTGGTAAAAATTGTTTATACAATATTGGAGCTAAGATTTTATGAAACTTTTGTTGTTAACTTTTTCGCGTTAGAGCATAAATTTGCACAGTATTCAAATAGAAAATTAAGAAGGTCCTAATTAGCTCATCTTTTTAGTATAATTGTGGCAGTTGATTAGCTGATTAGAACCTTGGTATTATCTAACGAAATTTAAAAGATTAGACCTAGCTAATTAAATTGTTACTTGGGCAATGATCGGCAATACAATCTAATTAGACGTCTTCGACTAGCCATTTTCTCATCTTCCGCGCAACCAAAAAATCCTCTCTAACGAACAGTAATAAACCCAGCTATCATATCAGCTCATTTTTTACTCCTTTTAATATAAATACACATGCACACACGCATAATCCTCGCACGCTGACACGCAGCGCATTCGGGCGTGATGACGAGGCGAAACCGGCGCACGCGTAATTCTACGGTCGCGCGCGTGTATATATCTCCTGCAGGCCTGGAGAAGACGATTTTCGTGGCCATTTACCGTGACACGGTCATTGCGGAGCGCGCTCCACGTGAAATCACACGCGACGACAGAGAAAACGAAAGTTCACTTCCATTATTAGAAAGCGCAGCGCACACGGCTCGCAACTGTATTATAATAAAAGTCGCCGTTGTCTCTCATTCTCCCTTTTTACTTTTTCTTCGCCATTCGGCCGACAAAAAAAAGGAAAAGAATTCGTGAGTAGACGCGATATGGATCTCTCGGCGCTGTTGTTTCCTCGAAAATTAAAAAGTTGGAACGAGAAATCGCGCGCTGTCGCAGTAGAAAAGCGCGTGGACGTCTGGGCGCCTCTGACTTATTTATTGGGCTGTTTATAGGGGAGAGCCGGCACGTGTCTTGCTTTTAGCTGTTAATTGTTAGGCATGGCGGTTTTTGGTGTTTTACGGGATCTGGTTTAACAGGTTTGGTGTGATATGGTATACATATTGTATACGTGATTTTTTGGTCATTAGAAAATCGTTACAACGAAATGTAATATAAAACAGCGTGTAAATTTGATTTTATCAAGCGTATAACATTTAATTCAGATGCAATTTTTATGAATTACAAATAAGAAATGTAATTTGTTTATGAATACAAATAGCCAATATGCAAAAGTTTTAAAATGCATCATGCTTCATAAATATTATTAATGTGACGTCCCCGTCAAATTGATTACTTTGTTAATGATTAAATTTTAATATAAATAATATAAAATAGTAAATTTCTCTATTTTTTAAACTTTAAATTTTTTTACTTATGTTGTGTAACAAAAATTGTTATTAAGTATAATATTAAAGAATATGTTCGTTATTTAAATAAGCAAATAGTTTAAACATTTTAAGAATCAATCAGGAATATTCAATAGTTCTTCAAAATTCAACGAAAAGGACAGATAAAAGGACACCAGCAAACATCAGGTGGCGCAGGCACCACGTGTTGTAGATCGTTAAGAAAACATTAAAACTCGGGTTTGTGGTGGTGAGGGGCGCCCTGGTAATGGGTAGATGTGGAGGAGCCATTAGATATAACCAACAAGAAAAAAAAACAACAAAAAAAGACATTAAAACTTGACCTGCGCTAGGCCCAAAACTATAGATGTACGCTTTTCATCATCTTTTCCTCAATGCATAGAATATTCATATACAATATAATGAAACATTTAAAATTCAATAACTTAATAAATACTTACGATATTTAATTTCTGATTTAAGGAACTTGTGTAATAATTTTTACTTTATAATATTATCTAAAAACAAATTTAAATATTAATTTTTAATTATAATAAAAACGTTAAAAATATATTTGACATTATATTTTAT
>UELX01003977.1:0-20308 GCA_900480035.1 Eupelmus urozonus
CTATATATACATATATACACACAGCTCCAAAATGATATTTTATTTGCATTAAAAAAAAACGCTTCCTTCACCACATATTCCTAACAAAGCCATCATACCTAACATCTACTTAACCGATCTTTTGTCTCCCAGAACCGATTCGATGTAAACTGCGTAGACAGCCTGGGCCGTGGCGCCCTGACTCTGGCAATAGAGTCGGAAAACCTGGAAATGGTCGAGCTGCTGATTGTGATGGGTGTCGAACCTAAGGACGCACTGCTGCACGCGATCAATCAGGAATTCGTTGAGGCCGTCGAACTACTGCTCGAGCACGAGGAGCTATTGCGCAACATCGAGATTGAGGCGGCAGGTGGCAACTGTGAGTGCAAGCGCGACGATTAGTTAGCGCTTTTATGATTATTCAAACGGGATGGTTTTTTTTCTTTGCTGTTGCTTGTGGAACAAAGTCGACTACTTGTTTTTGGTTAAAGAGCTGGGTCTTAAGATGGATTTTAACTTCAGGTATACTCTTACAAGATTTTAGATCGATTCGCCATTTAGATTTTGAAATACTCTCACAACCAGCCAAAGACTTCATGAAACAAATGTCAATGTATCTATAGGCTTAATAAACTTTATCTAAATAAATCTGAAAATAATGAATTAACCTAAAATTTTGCAAGTGCACTTCTAAAAAAAAAAAAATATTTTAATTAAAAATTACTTTTATGGAAAATTTATTTTTACCTAGTTCCTTTAAATAATTTTTTGTATGTCAAATTTGTTTGAGTCAAAAAGAAATTGCTTTGAAGATTTTGTATAAGCTATTCATATATGCCTGATGTTTGCATAAATTTTCGTAAAATTGCACTTGATACCTTTTGTATATAGAAAGTTTATAATACAAGTATTATAGTTGAATTTCAAAGTTTTCAAAGTATATTTTGTGTAATACTTTTCCATTATTTTCTATATTTTCTAATAATAAGTAACAATAATTGAAAAAATTTTAAGTATCATATCGAAAGTGAATCTTAAAAGCGTTTTATAATTATTTCATTAGTCAACCAAAAAATAATTCCAAATACAATTTTGTCCGAAAATTTAAATAACTCCATATCACGCGCAATGGTAAGAGTAAAAAAACGCTTGCAGGTGAGAATGAGATAATTCATAGCTGGCAAAAAGTCGACCCGTCGCTGGCACGCTATGCCCCGGACATGACGCCCCTGATACTCGCCGCTCAGAAGAACAATTACGAAATTCTTAAACTGCTGCTCGATAGGGGAGCTACTCTGCCGATGCCCCACGACATTAAGTGCGGCTGCGACGATTGCCTGCGCGCTGCAACAGGTATTTAAGTACTCGACGTATCGATTCACCTTTCATTGGTTCGTTTTTTTCGAATTGGCTTCTTGTTTTGATATATTTCGTAATAAATATATAAAAAATTAAAATTCATTGGAGAAAGCTAGCTTAAGGAATCATTTTAATGACTGTTTTTTTAAATGGCGCAAGGCAGCTGGATGAATTTGCTGGATGAACATCTTAAAATTTGCGCCTTGTAAATTGCTCAGTTATGTTTAGTCTTAAACTTCAAAGAGCGACAGAAAAAGAAAATTGTATTTTAAGTAATAAAAACTTACCTTGCCCACATAATTCATCTCAATCATCAACGAATATTTGTATACAATTTGAAGAAAAAAAATTCAATGCTCTATCCTTCCACTAGAAAAAAAAAAAAAAATAAATATCACCATCAAAAGTGCAACTTTTTAATTTATGTTCTCACGCATCAGGTGATCCTCTGAGGCTCTCGAGCACGCGGATCGCCGAATATCGCGCTCTGGCCAGTCCAAGTTTAATAGCTCTGAGCTCTCCCGATCCCCTGATGACAGCCTTCCAATTGAGCTGGGAACTGAGAGAACTCGCCATCGCCGAGCCTGAGAGTTGCAACGAGTACATCAAGCTCCAAAAACAGGTGGAAAAGTCAGTATTGCAACTTTTCGTACAGTTCTTTATTATACCCATGGCTTTTTGTTATCAAATCTACAGTTTGCCATTATTTTGACATTATTTAAGGGTTAAAAGTAAACTGTCCAACTTTAATAGGATCAAGAATTTTTGATTAATTTTTAACAAATGTAACTTGTTCTATTTAACGAAGTTTTTTATAAAATATACATGATAAACGCGGTGAGCAAACTTGCTGAATAGTTTATCTCGTTCATTGTAAAGTTTCGATTCTATACGATATAGAATTTCGTAGAATGCCATAGAATTTGAATTTCATAGGTTCGCAGTGGACCTCCTGCATCAAACTCGCAGCTCCTCGGAGCTCAATACAATACTCAACTATGATCCCGATGATCATTCTGCCGAGCCCGTGAAGCATTTGGCGAGGTTGGAGCAAGCCATTCAGTACAAACAGAAGAAATTCGTCGCACACCCCCACGTCCAGCAACTGTTGGCTTCCATATGGTAATAAATTGACAAAAATTATACAATTACAATTTCGCTAAAGAAAAAAGATTTATAATCTTTGTCTCAATTACTTTTTTTCACATTTAAACATTTCGTTTTTACCTGTGCATGCACAACAGCGCATTAAAATCTAAATTTGATTCGGGAATGTAGGTACGAAGGTGTTCCAGGATTCCGTAGAATGAGCACAGTGCAGCGAGCCTGGATCTTAATTAAAACGGCCCTGCTTTTTCCGTTCTACTGTACGATTTACTTTTTCCTGCCCAACACGAGAATCGGCCAGACAATGCGGCGCCCCTTCATGAAATTCCTCGTTCACGCCTCCTCTTATTTATTCTTCTTGCGTACGTGGCACTTTTTTATTTACTCTCAAGCCTCCCTTTGATTTACTTTACATTTGATTTTCTGAAATAATTTATCGTTCAATTTTCTTTTTTCAATTTTAATTTTAAATTAAAATGCCAAAAGTTAAATTCCAATGAGAAAGTAAAAGAAAAAAAGGCAAATTGTAACGCGCGCTCGTTTCTAGCGAAGTGAGAAAAAAAAAGGGCGTTAACCGTTTACTTCCGTATACATTGCAGTGATACTGATTCTGGTATCCCAGCGCTTCGACGAGGAAATCATGATGTGGTTCGGTGGCGATTACGCTAGACACCAGCTAGAGGAACAGCAGCGAGGTCTTGGGCCTTCCTTCCTCGAGTGCATCGTCATCGTTTACGTACTGGGCTTTATTTTGGAAGAAACGCGAGAGGTATTCACCTCAATAGCAATTAAATTCTTTTTTCTTTTTACAAATTTTTAGCATAGATTACACTGGCTATATTATAGCGATAAGAAAAATATTTTAGTCAAGCGGAATTCACTTGCTTGGCACGAAAATAACTTTGTTTAAGTGGATTCCGCTTGGTTCTACATATTTTTTTCTTAGTGTATTTAAAAAATTTATAATGTTGCCAATCAAAAATCTTTCTTTATCTAAATTTTCTTCATATACATATCTTTGTTTTAAAATATGTAATCCAAATGACTAGGTAAAAAATAATTGACAAAAATAATTCGTTAAATTAAAATTTTTTAAAACTGAGTTGAAATTCTGCAGTTTATATGTGCAGAGGAGAAGTCCGCAAAAATCAGAGAAACTCCTTTTTTTATACCATCATTAAGTACTAAAATATGATACTCCAAGAAGTTTTTCAGAAAAGTATAAAATAGTTAAAATACTAGTAAAATACTAGATTGAATTAATAGAAAAAATTAGTAAATTGAAGTAAACAAAAATATTGTTGATTTTTCGCAATTTTTATTTATATTTCGAAAACTAAAAAAAAAGTTATATATAAAGTTTTAACATAAAAGAGCTGAGATACGATATGTTTTATCAATTTCAATACTTTATTTTGGAATTTAAACGACTTCCAAAATCAATGATTGGACTACACTTTTCTGAGATTTCTATTCTCCTTCATGCACCCGAGCCGTAAAAGCCTAGCAAAACAGACTCGATCAAACATCTGATTAAAAAACTATACACTAATAATAAAGAAAAAAAAACGTAAAAGCAATAAAAAAAAAAAAAAAAAATGACCTCGCCAGGTTTACGTGGACGGGCTGCGCGCCTACCTGCGCGACCTGTGGAACTTCATTGACTTCACGCGCAATACACTGTACGTGGCTACAGCGATTCTCAGGGTGGCTGCCTACATCCAGCAGAGAGCAGAGATCGCACAGGACGGTGCAGCAGCTATGGTGCCACGCGAGAGCTGGCCTGACTTCGATCCCCAACTGATAGCTGAGGGCCTCTTCGCCGCTGCCAACATATTCAGTGCGCTGAAGCTCGTGCATCTGTTTAGCATCAATCCTCATCTCGGCCCTTTGCAGGTAGGAGCTGTTCAGTTGGCTTTCATTATGGAAATACACTTGAAAAAAAGAAGATTTTGTAACTTTGTTTAATTTAAAATTTGCGTTTGGTATAAATTAAGTATTCGTCTGCAATATTACAATTCAATCAGTAATATTTATGAACATTTTCGACAGCTCGGAAAAACTCTCTCAATTTTTAATTTATTTGCTTTGAATAAATACGATGAAGTTCTGCTCTCCTTTATACGTAATAATTTCAATTGTACAAGTAAAATTTTAAATTAATTTTATATTTTCAGTAATATGCGGAAAAGCTCTAATAAAAACATATGTTTTACAATGATTTTATTTCATAAAATTTAATGAATAATCTATTAATAATTTTACAAATAATATTTTTCGACTTATATATATTTATATAATTTAAAAAATTCATATAGTTTTTTAAATTCTATTTAATAACCATGCAATTTTAAACTGATACAACTTTAAACCGAGATTTTTTCATTTAATTTTTCTACGATCGTATCACAAACAATTACAGCACGCCCTAACTTTAATTAAAAACTGCTATTAACTTTAATATCCAACTACGAACAATTGCCAAAAAAAAACCCTCGCAAAACGATGCAGCCAAGCCAAAAGAGAGCAACAAACAGCCAGTCGCGCGGCGCATACAAAAATTTACGTGGTTATTCCTGCAGATCTCGCTGGGCCGAATGGTCATCGACATAATCAAGTTCTTCTTCATCTACACCCTGGTGCTGTTCGCGTTCGCCTGCGGTCTTAACCAATTACTCTGGTATTTTGCCGAGTTAGAGAGGAAAAAGTGCATCAAAGATCCCACTGCCTCCGATGTCTGCCTCAGGTGGCGAAGGTAAGCAACCGCTCACCCATTTAAATGCAGCTCTGGCTGCAGCTTCCGTTACTTAGGCGATAGCCGTGTGCGTATTAAAATTAGAGGAGTGAAAAAAGAGAAGAGGAGAATTAAATAGTGCTTTTTTCTATGCGTAGGTTTAGCAGTTTATTCGAGTCCAGCCAGAGCCTGTTTTGGGCTAGCTTTGGCGGAGTCACGATCGATAGTTTCGAGTTGAATGGTAAAAATAATTGATTCTTTATTTTTAATTTGAATTTCAATTCTCCAAACCATTTTTAAGTTATATATATATATAATATTTCTTTTTTTTAAATTTTTCAAGATTAGCTTAGTTCAACAATTAGCTTTTCAACAATTCTTTTTAGTTTTTTATAGAATACATTTTTATTATCAAGTATAGAAATTAAATTGTAAAATGATTTAAAATAGGAATCAAGAGTTACACTCGATTCTGGGGACTGTTGATGTTTGGTTCTTATTCTGTGATAAATGTTATCGTACTTCTCAATCTACTAATCGCTATGATGAGCAACAGCTACTCAATTATTGAGGTAACAATTCTAATATAATAATTTATAATAATTTTTTATAAATCAATATAACAACAAGCTTAGTGCAAATTAAAAGAAAATTTTTTCCTTGTAATTCTTAAGTATTCAACAGCTTTTAAATATTTTTTTCTTATATTTTTAATATAATATTAATTTTAAGTACATAGTAATAAATTTGAAAAAAACTTGTTTCTATACTTGTAAATTTAAAGCCTCTTTCTGAATGTCCACTTGTCAGCGCAAATCTAAATTCCGGCACTTTTCTTTTAACAGGAGCACGCCGACACCGAGTGGAAGTTTGCGCGCACGATGCTCTGGATGAGCTACTTCGAGGAGGGCGGCACTCTCCCGCCACCCTTCAACATCTTTCCGCATCCCAAGCTCTTCATGAGAATGTGCGGCCTGCAGCGCAAGAGCCAGAGCAAGCGCAGCAGCATCAGAAGACGAGCGCGCGAACACAAGTATGTAGAATGTCGATGATATTCTATGGGTGCAGTCGATAAAAAACGATCGAGTTATACTTATAATCTTTTGATTGATTTTTTTATTGCAGATACGGAGCGGTGATGAAGGCCCTGATTTGGCGATACGTGGTCACAGCCCATTCGGAGCACGAAATGGAGCCGGTGACCGAGGACAACATCCACGAACTCAAGTCCGACTTCTCGTCCTGGCGGTGCGAGCTGCTAGAGATTCTGAAGAAGAACGGATACGACGTGGGCGGCGCTGATACCACGGAGAAAGGTATGATCATTTCGGAATATCCGAATACATATTTAACTCAAATACAAATAAGTTGTACTATAGCGTAGCATAATATTTAATAAATCGCACTTCGTTGTAGCTGTGCTAGGTAAGAAAATGCGCATGTGGGAGAGGCGGCTGATGAAGGACTTCAGCGTCGCCTCGATGAGCGACGATCCGCTCGAGGAGATGGTCATGCTCCAGCAGCCGGTGGAGAACGAGGACATCGCCGCCAAGTGGAAGAGGATAGCCCGACTGGCCGTCCTCAAGTCCGCCGAGCATCGTTGGACGCAGGTCCGTCAACTAGCTTTTACTGAAAATCCATCGATTTGCTAGATTAAAATTTTATTCAAAATAAATACTTTTTCTGCACAGGTGATAGACAAAACTGTGACAAAGTCGCAGATCGGCAGGAGCAACGACCGCGTCTCGCTAAAGAACCAGGCGAACCTGAAGAGGGTCATGGAGGAGGCCCAGAAGCTGACGCAGACCAGCGAGCTGCCGAAATTCGCGCCGATCAAGCTGCCGGAAACTATCAATCCAACGAGCATCCTGAAGGTACTGAAAGACGACGACTTCGATGATTTGCCCTCGAGGCCAGAGTCTCCGGCGCCGCCAAGTTTCGCCTCGGGACCCTATTGCACGCAGCAGAAGGTTTCTATCTAAATTTTTTATTAATTTCATTCCTAATTTAAGTTTCCAGTAGTTTGTTGATTTATTGATTTTTAGAAGATGCTGAAAAAAAGAGAAAAGTTAGGAGATATAAAGAGGAGTTAGTAGGGGGAACCCCGGCAAGATGGCACAGCCAAGGGAAAACGTTTGAGAGAAAAAAGAAGAATAATAATTCTTGATAAGTCGTATATTGAATGCTGATTCTTTTATAACTAAAAAAATAATTATAAAATAATATATGCAAAATTATTATTAATAAATTTTTATATAACAGCGAAAAGCAGGTTCATTTTCCATGCCTCCAAATTAGATCAGATAAGATGGTCGTCCCACCTGATCTTCACAAAAATCACAAAAAATATTAGCAAAACCTTTAAAAAACTGAAAAAATGTTTGTTTAAAAACATTAATATTATGTTACATAAGCATGTAAAGATAATAGAAAACGAATTTTGAGATATTTATTCCGAGCAACATGTCCTGTCTTACCCCATTCAATTTTATTATATTCAATTATATTATATATAGCTACGTATGAATTCTTTGAATACAAATAATAATATCTTTATAAACTTGGAATTAACTAGGAGTGTGTCAGGGTTTCGGATCAAAGATTTGACTGCTGGGATATGTTTTAAGATATATTTTTAGATTTATTTTTAAAAAATATTGAAATAAATGCTATTTTTTAGTCCGATTTTCTTTGTTAAAAAAGTTGGCAAACAGCTTTAAAATTTCATTTTGAAAATTACGCAGAAAAGACAACAAATGTTCCAGATTAATTAACAAGTATATTCATTTTCGAGTTCAGCTGGCTTTATTAAGTCGCTTTGGACGAATTAAGTCTAATATAAAACTCTTATAATTCTATTTTTAAACTTCGTATAATTTGTGTAATGAATTTACGTGGGTTTGTTCGCCAGCTACTCAATTAAAACACGGTGAATCTAGGATAAAGTAATTGTAATTCTTTTTTAGTAAGTCAATAAACATTTTCTCGTTAAACGTGAATTTACGCAGCTTTCCTCACACCATTAGTAAGAACATAATTCATTCATCGTTGAAAGACAATAAAAACCAATTAGTAGAGTTATTACTTAGAAGCTTTTACAGAAATTATTAATTAATACCAAACAATAAATAGGAACAATATAACAAAAATTGTAGCAATTCATTTTCAAAATTTATATAGTAAAAAATTTTTAAATCTATTTCTAGCACCCGAACAACCCAGCAGCGGTGAATTACGAGGACGAGCGCTTCCAGAACAAATCCGACCCTCGCCCCCTCATCTCTTTGCGTACATCTCCACCGCGCGTCATCAAGCGCAAGCCGCAAGCTCCGGCGCCCGGCGTCGCCCGATCCAAGAGTCCTTGCCACCCTCGTAACAACGAGCGCAGTGGCAATGTTTTATCGGTGGACAATCTCGAAGTGCCGCAAGACAGCGGTAGCATCGTGAGGCAGAGGCCGCGCAGCCCGAGGCGAATACCAGACGTGGCGGTAATACCCGTGACGCCGGACAATAGATCGCCGAGATCGCCGAGATCCCCAAGAGTAGCACCGGCGAGATCGCCCAAAAAAGGTGGTGGCTGGCTGTGAGGCCGGTGATCTTGAGGTATCTTGTGTACCGACTGGTGATGTGTGGGGGTGCCGAGCTTTTCGGTCGGGGAGTTTTTCAGGGGAGGCAGATAGCTGTACTTGATAAGGAACGTCGCGAACGATAATGGTGATTCCACGTCGAGTTTAAGTTATTATTTAAAAAGGTTTAAGCGTTGTTTTTAATACTGTTTTGTGATATTTCTTAACAAGTACGAGCTCAAAGAGAGGTAGGGATATTATAATGTTTTCTATATTTAACAGGTGCGAAAAGAATATTTTTGCGTGTAAAGAAAAAAATATAATTTATCGTTTAGCATACAGTGATTATGAATTTTTATGAATAACAGTAATTATTGTACATATCTTACAGTCTTATGTAATTAAAATGTATATTAAGCAATGCTTTAAAATGCAATTTCAATTCAATTGCTATGTATTAATTTTGTTAATAAGAGAAAATTTATAAATAAAAGCTATATGTATGTATATATAATATATTTATTTACTCAACTACAAATACATGCATCTTATCCTTTTATACCGAAATTAATTAACAATCACCCAGCTCGCTGTTCAATAAAGTCCATCTTCTCGTTTCGCGAAGCGTGAGAATGTAATTTAAAATTGATTTTATGTGCTATTTAACATTGGCTTCGAGAAGAAAATTCGCTTTAGCGTGAGTCAAACTCTATTTTTCATTCTCACACACGCTCATACAATTGCAAAAAAAAAAAAGAATTAACCGAGAGATTCTCGCGGATGTCGATAATAAAAACAGTGTACAGAAAAAAGTTCTCTTTTATTCTCTTTCAAAAATGCCGACCGCGCGAATCCTCGCAATAAAATCCTTACATTACCGTAGGTTGCTTGATTAGGCTGCTTGTACAACTTTATTACTCTGAGCAGTTTTCTGTGCGGAATTAATCTTGTCGCCGAGTGACAGAGCCATACCTTGGCTCTTCGCGCGTATACGAATGTGACCGACTACCGGGGCGTCTGGCTTATTCAATGGTTTCTCAATGGATAAATTTGCCAAAGCATCTTCGCCAAATATTGATTTGGCGTACATGTTCGCTGCCATGAATCCACACTGGCCAGAAAGTGCCTGTAACGAAATTACGATATTCAATTATTTATTTAAAAACCTTACCTTATATTTATAACAAAATGTTTTCTCATTTATTTATTATGTCTAATTTTGAATTGCGATAAAATTATATTAATAATGACTATTAATAAAAATGAGTCATGTAATGGACTCGAATAGCAAAGAACAACAGATAGTAATCAAGGGGTTAATCTTTATATTAAATTTTCTTGCCTTTTCTGGCGTAAGACATCGCATATTTGTAGACTTGAGAAGATGAGCAAGATACTCTCGTAGATCTGATAACGTCGTATTGACAGAAACTTTGTTTTCCCACTCGAATTCCGCCCACATCTGCCTGAATTCGGCGTCTGTACAGGTAGCCGGAACGATGTAATCCATAATATCAATATGTATATCGTTCAGTACAACGACACTTCGGTCCGAGGCGGCCCCAGATACATCATACACTATCATTAAAATGCATTAGATTATTATAACACTCTGTTGACTTCTGTCACATCTCTTCTCGCGATACGCGAAAGATGAATAAAACCGAAACCCTGATACTCACCAATGTTACCGAAGATAATTCCATTCTCTGTGGACGCCACTTTGACGTTCGCCTTGATGCTTGCGAAATCTCTAGGAGCAAGAACAATAGGCTGGGGCCTCTCTACCAGTTTGAGATCGCCCATAGTAGCTAACTCGAGGGTGCAGTTTTGCAGCGTGTCCTCAGTCTGGTTGACAATGAGTACATCGAGCACAATATCGTATTGGTTGACGTGGACAAGGGCTTCGGCGTAGACCGGATCGGAGAAACCAGTTAACTGGGTGACCTTACTTAAAGCGCTGGGAGCAGGTGACTCTTTTTCACCGCCAGGTCGACCGGCTACTGCGGCACTTAAGCTCTGTTCGAAGACGTCGCCGGCGCCGCTACCTAGGTCAGAGCCACGTGTCAACTGCAAAAATTGGATCGCGTCGTCCACCTGCACGATATTGCCGGGTTTTTCCTTTGCCTGGAAAATTTTTTTTGATGATTATGTTTATCTTTACTTTTGACTTATTTACGACAATGGATGTTATCCTTTACGCAAATAGCTCTAATGAGAGCATTGTTGATTTCTGAGTCAGGAGAAAAATTGTTAGTTTTACTGATTCATGAGTAATACATTCCGATGATAACTTATTTATTTTTAGAAAGCTATTCTGCATAATTTTGAAATTAATTTTATCTTTATAAGAATGCGGCTTTTGTAAGACTTGAATGTCAATTACGATTTCAATTGTGCGTAAATACCTTTGATTTTTACAAAATTATTAAACAATAAACATAACTGACATAATTGTATATGTTTGGAAGATCTAAGAAATAAATAAATGTGATGCAATACCTTCTGATTTTGTGATTCCTCTTCAGCTTTAGCAGTGAGCATTTTGCTCAAAGCATCCCTGCACCCTTCAGTAAATACTTTTTCTACGAGTGGAGTTGGACAAGCTAATGATCTTAGACATAGAGAAATTCTTTCAGCATCGTCGTGTGTCATAGCTTTCGATGGCAGACCCGAACGACCAAGCTGGAGCAAACTCGACATGATAAGCATAGACTCTGCCTGCATTCTCTTACTCTTCTTCCCATCTTTTTCCAGTTCTTTATAACGTAACGCTAATTTTGCAAGTGTGGTTGCCAGAGAAGCACCAATAAAGAAATCACCGTCCATCATATATTGAACCAAAGCTGGGCGTTTTTCCTCTTTTTTGCCTAAATCAATCATTTCACATAATTAGAAAACGTAATTCAAAAATAAGGGAAGTAATATAATAAAAAATTTAAAAAATTAATTAGATATGTTAATAATAATTCATTTTAGCACCTGATGTTGCTGTGCTGAATGCACTCTGTGAAGCATATGTTCCATCTGAGGTCACCAGCTGTGCAGGTACAGCTTGATTACCTTCTGTTGCTTCTTCTTCAGGGGGTTTATCTCCAGCTTGCCTCTTATTTTCTGCCTCTACAAGAGGCAACTCTCCAAGGACAGATCTTACACGAACCATTACAGTTTCTATATCATCCTTAGTTGTAGCATATTCACCAAGAATCCATAATGCTCCTCGGTGAATGTTAACAGAACGAATTTGAGGGAATACCTAAATCAAATTAAAAGCAAAGTAAAAGTAATGTTGAAAACAATTTTATATTTGATTAACAATTGTTTAAGAAATTACCTCAAGCAATTTTTCAATAATCAATGGTCTTAAATTATCGAATCTTTGAATAGCTTCGCGGATGAACACAAGCACATCATTTGCTGCTGCTTCACTGTTCTCAGATAGAAAATCTGTTAATACTGGAATAACTGTTGCTGCTACATCTGGGAACTTAATCGAGCAAGAATGCAATGTTCTCACAAGAAGTTGTCTATATTTTCCTGCATCTTCTTGCTCACCACCGGCTGTTCTAATTATTTCTTTCTTCAATAATTGAACCATTTCTTCTATGGTCCTTGTCGTTACTAAGTCCATTGCTAAAGCAAGTGTTTTAGTTCTAACTTCTAAAGCTGGAGAGCCTAAAATAAAATACAAAAGCTTAATAATATTAAAATGTTTGAATAATTTTAGTAAATCAAATTGATTTTTTTTTAAACTTACCTAGAACACGTAGGATATCCATAACAAGATCTTGAAGAACTCTTTCATGATTAGGGCTATCTTTCATAGAAATTAACCTATCCAAGACAATTAGTTTAACATTGTTGTCACTTTCTTTGACAACTAATTCAATATAACAGGAAGCAGCAGCCTTAATAGCAGTTGGAGCACTAGAAAGCGTTACCAATGTACCAGCTGCTTCATAGCGAACTGCGGCACTTGGTGAGTTTAGTAAACTATAAATACATCTAATAAAACGAGCGCGCTCAGATGGATTTGCGAGACAGACCTGAAAATTTTAGTAAAAATAAATCACTAATTAAAAATTAATAAATTCTTTTATTTATGTATGATTTTGAAACACAAGTATTGATCAATTGTTTGGATTCAATTGTAGTAACTTGCTTACCTTGTAAATGAGCTCGACAATAACAAGTTGCAATATATCTCCAAAGCTTGGAACTTGATCTAAACATGCAGCTAAGTATGAAAGAGCTCTGCTCTGATCTGCATGTAATAACATAAGAAAAGCATTTCTTCTACAAGACATATCTTGTTCACTTTCCAAATACTTTGCAATTTGTTCTGGTGCATCAGGAATAAGGAACTCAAAATTTCTATAAATTGTGTATATAGCTAAAACAGCATTGCGTCTTACATAGGAATGCCTGTGTTCTAAACAAGCAGTTATGGCTGGCATAAGTGGTTCCAAAAGTTCAGGCTCTTTCAATTTACATAAAAACCTACACAAAGTAAAATTTACTATCAGTATTTAAAAACTTTTATAGTAAGCATAATTATTTGTACTAATATCAGAACTTATTATGAATAAATTGTCTTTATCTATTTGAATAAAAGAAAAATGCATAAAGTGGTAAATAGCAACAGGTTGTACTTGAAATTTTGTAAACATGATAAGCTTTGCAACCATATATCACAATTGCACCATCTTTTTAAGATAAAAAAAAAAAAGAAGAAATTGAGCATCGATCAGTTAAAAAGTCAACCCATCGATACGACAAGAATAATAGCCCGCAAAAAACAAGTGGAGTTGCAGATCAAGAAGTTGAACTGTTTAGCAAGCAGGTAAAAGTCATCTCACCTAAGAGTGGAGCCTCTGACAAACTCATTGGGGTGCTGCAAATCCTTCCTGTAAGCATCGCAGACCAAGATCATCTCCTGGAGCAGCTTGCCATCTGGCGTGGTCTTGGGCACAATCTCCCAGAAGATGAGCAGCAGCTTCTTAATGGTATGATCCTGGAGCGGCAGGACAAACCTGATGATGGTCATGAGCAGGCCAGGCAGCCTCTCCCCGCTCAGTATCATATTGATCGTCTTCTTGAGAGCGTCGATCTTGACGTTGACATCACCCTTCTCCAAGTCCTGCTTGAGCTGGAGCTCGTTGAGGGGCTCCGAGTCGGTGAGTATGTTTATGATCGTGTAGCATGGCTGATCCGCTACGTTGCTCATGTTGACGAAAATCGGCCTCCTCGCTGACTATCGGCTCGTTACCTCCTGCAAGCAACAGAAAGCTTAATCAGCAGATTCGATCGTCCCGCATCCGACGGCGATTATGACGATAGCAGAGAGAGAGCGCGGGGATGGCAAAAACAAAGCTAGGGCGGCGGACAGAGACAGGTGCGCGCGGCCGCCGGAGGTTAAGTTAGCCACGGCAGCTGTCGCACTCGCAGTGCGGGCCGCAGTGCTCGGCCGGCAGCAGCTAAGGCTGCGGGCGATTTTCGCGCACGTACCTTTCAATTACACTGCGAACGAGATGCGCTTGGCCGGGCCGCCGCAGATAATTGACATTTAGTCGTTTTTGCTGGCGCGACGATTAACGCAAACGGCATACGTGTCAAAACCAAAGCCCACAAGTTTTCGGCGCTCTCGGCTCTCCCGTAGTCCCGTCTCCGTCGGGGCTCGGCTCTTGGCCGCAAGGAGGCGCCACTATGTCCGTGCCGCCGCTGCCCGCCCGCTGCAGCCGCTCTCGCTCTAGTCTGCCGGTATATATGATAATGATATGGATATATATATACATATAAGTGGACTGTGCGGAGCACTATATGCAGGATTATGCAGTGATGCTCCGAAAATCAAGGTATGTAGACGTGAACGAATTCTCCAGAAAGTAAATAAGTTTACTCTTCGTGTTTTCTGCCCGAAATGAAAAGCAACCAGTTGAAATGTAATGTTTAAATAGCTCGTTTAGGCACTTCCAACAAAATTTTTCTTTAGCTGGAAAATTAAACTAGGTCAGGATCATGAATTTATTATTCTTTTTTACGATTTTCATATAAATAATACTAATTCAGTGTTAAAAATTAACTATTATCAAGAAATATTAGTAGTTTGCGAAATATAGGTACACCTACTTTTTTTTATAATTATTATTTCATTCTGCTATATATCTGCCGTATTATATCTGTGGCTCCCGACAAATTTTTTCATTATTTTGTCAAATCAATGGGTTTACCATTGAAGCATATAGCCAATATCGGTGAAAATAAGATAAATCTTAATAAATAAAAGCAATTAAAACCGTATTTGCTGTATATTATTTTAAAACTTTTTTTCTAAATTTTCCATAATGTGGGACCCTCGCAAGCTTTCCCCGAAAATAGTGTAATAATTCTATTTTCAAAATAATTGACTTATTATCAATAAATTAGACAAATATATATCATACATGGAATATATATATATATATATATGTGATGGTAATTTAAATTTACTGGCATTTTTATTTCATTCTAATAATTCTATAATTATCTGCATACATTATTCGTCTTGTATATAAAAATATATTAGAATAAAAAGAGTAATCAGCGCACAAAAGAAAAGGAGCTAATCTGCAGTTTAAAGATCTTGGTTTAAATCGTTATCAACAAATATTAGAATCAGCATACTGTCAATTCTATACTATTATCATATCGTCCACGCATGTAAGTTCCTTAATGCAGTGATTCAAATCAGCGCCTGCATCAAATAAGCTGCATATTATTATAGTTTTGCCAACTCTTAAGTTATCAGTATCAAAATAAACAACAGACAATTAGACAAAGCTATTGAGTCACATCTGTGAAAACTATATTCAGCTGCCCAGAGTCTTTGAAATCTCTGAGTATAGGTATTCCAAAGCGACCCGCGGGGGGTTAGCTACAGCAACTGTCTAATCGCTTCGTCCCAGCGCTTTACTGCTTACCTACACCGTATACACGTCATGAACAGAGACCGGTTCTGCGTGTACTGCAAGTATACATCGTTGTATCCTCGTTCACCTCCTTTATGCTACCAATCCACCCAGCTGTCAACTTTATACGGGAAAGCCCAAACTTGCTCCTCTCGTAAGAAATGATAAGCGATTCGCGCGGCTGTTTATAGATATAGATATTATATAGATATATTCGATTACCTAACGCGATTACCGCGTAAGCAAATAATTCTTCCATCATGATTTACGGCTGCAGTACGTATATACGCGTCGTGTATGACATAATGACGCGGAGCGCGCTCTCGAAATCGTCAGAATAACTGCAGCCGGTTTATTTTTTCCAGGTTATATATATCCATAGATACTTCGGCACTCAAAGTTGTGTGTATATATACTTAAACTTATATGCAAGAGTGAGTCTGTAAGTATTAGAGCGCGAGCACTGAGTCAAGCGAGTCGGAAGAGTATGTCGAGTTTTTATTTTTGCAACGGCTCGCATCATGAGACTGACCCCGCAAGTGCTGCCGATAAGGCAAATTACGTGTACCCTCACTCTCCGGAAGAAAAAAAGCGAGGAAAAATGCCGGGGAGATAGCTGATAGGTTGGCCGATGTTATGCAACGTTCGCAGCGCGAGATTAAAATTATAACCGATATATAAGCGCAGATGCATATCTATTTATAAAATTTATAAAGCCTGGAATTGTCCGTACCGAGTGCTTGCAAGCTCTCCGGCGCAGGGAAAAAAAAGCTCAATCGGCATAATCACACGTGGAGGTCGCGCCGCAGGAGAAAACACTAAATCTTTGCATTTGCGTAACGAATAGATTGATAAATTTTCTAGAAATTCCGCAGATAAGGAGCTGCGCGTTTACAGAGAGTTCTTTAGACGTGAAAGGCATCTTCTATATTGATTAGAAGAGTGGCGATGCAAAATTTCTTTGTCCGCGAGCGCGTAAACAAGGCGGAAAGCGCGACAGTAAAATCGCCTTCACGTCAACGCTCGGAAACGTCGGCGGAGCAGATCAGGCACGTTTGCTGTAATTCTTATCGCGTGCTAAAGAGCGCAGGTGCGCTTTTGCGCGACTGCTCTTAATGTCAAAGGATCATAGACGAGTTTTGATTTTTTTTTTTTTTTTTTTTTTTTTTTTTTTTTTTTATTCAAGAAAATTGCTTCTTCTTACCTGTGAAAAAAACGTTTCCTTTTAAACTTTTGTTTTTGACTTGGGCTTGAAGAAAGATGGAAAGAGATCTTGACTGATTTGATATGAGATTAATCTTTAAATTTATGCAAGAGTACTTTTATAAAAATTTGGAAACTATACTGATTTTATAAGGAGGTTTTTATAGACTTGCTTTTCCGATATACCAGACAAATGCTGTTTATTCTTTGGCATTCTTTTAAAAATACTTTTGTCTTTATGATTCCGTCATTCAGTTCAAATTTTTAAAATAATGAAAGTAGATTATATTAAATTTTACAGATACTTTTATGGTTAATAATCAAAGTCAAAAATATTGGCTTTAAAAAATAGCTGACTAGACGAAGAAAAAAATTAAAAAGAAAATTTAGAATATTTACGATACTTCTTAAAAAATTTAGTATGCCCTAGCTCTTATAAGATTAAATAGCTTTTTAGATTTTTATATTCTGCGTCCATTTATTATCAGTTTACTAAGGTTCACTGAAACAATATGTTTTAGAAATATATTGCTTAATTGAATTTATCTAATAATGTAATCCTTGAAATTCTCAGTAATGTGTAAAACAATTAATTTGCCGTGTCGCAGTGATTTGAAATTTTTACCTTATCACATAAACCGCATTACTCATTATTTTGATATTTCTAGCTAACTTTCCTACTCCTGTGATTTTAAATGCGTATATTTCTTCTTGGAATTTTCTAGAAAAATTTTCTCTTATATATTTGAACAAGTAAATTTATATTAGTGGAGCAAAAACGGTGCTAATTATAAGATTTATTTATTTATTATTTATTTATTTAAGTAATTAAACGGGCAATGTGCCCTTTACATATTAAAATTACATAAAGTTGTATAGATAGCGTCGCAAGACAATATAAATTGGGTCAGTTACGGTAACTAAAATATATTAAAATACAAAAACCAAAGATTTTAACAAGTTGTTAAAAGATTTAAAAAAAAAAAAAGAGAAAACACTATACCCAAGTATAATAATTAGGACTATGACCCGATAGATTTTATAATATTTTATCATTATTATTGTTTGTTGACTTGCACTGAATAACAAGAAAAGAATATGGTTTTAAAACGTTTTTAACTATCCATTCGCATAAGTTAAAGAAAAAACAAAATTAAATTGTGTCAAAAACAATCTATAATTCGGGCAATGTACTTTCTAGACATTCATCAGCAAAAAACCTGTTGAAATTTATTCGCAGTATGCAAAGTAGGTGCTTGAATGTCATGTTTGTGTATAGAAGATTAGATTGCTTCATCCCGTTAGTTGTCCCGATGAAGAATGTAAAAAAAAAGTAAAAACAAAAATATTTCACTCATGTGTCGTATCCTGTATACATGCGTTATCCAAAGGATACTTTCATCATAAGAAATAACATTAATCTTTTGAAAATAACCTTCAACTCCTGGCTTATAAAATATTGAGTATGACTGCACAACAATCAATTAATCTCAAAATGAGAGTTGCATATTTTTTTTTTTTTTTTGTATGATATCAGGCAAATTTTTATCAAATGGATCAAAAACAATATATAACCATTTCGTAAATTTTTAGTATTCGTCATAATGCCTTTTTTCAATGATACATTTGACTATTTGGACTTTGCCCTGTAATATTCAACACTTTTGAACAAGACTAAAACAGTGGAGGCCGGGAAAGAAATGCAGGTCAAATAATCATTCGCTCGCTGATCTACTTTTCTACTAAAAACATCAATCAAAGAATCACGTTTTTCATCATGTCACGAAAGCGACAACCGCCAAGTCATTATTGATCGATCTGTAAGATGCTAATTTAACGGTCGTTAGCCAAGTCTAAAATAAAGCTTTCTCTTGAATCACGTAATATCCTGAATATAATCCAAAAATACTCGTTTCCTTGAAGTCACCAATTTTCTTGCACGTATTTCTCTCTCTCTCTCTCTCGCAAGCAAGCAAGCAAGATAGGTACTCACGCATGTAGCCAAGTCTCTCGAGTGCATGGCAAAGTAAAACATTTTTTAAGATTAAGAAGCTCGGAGTGTTAGCCTCAAGGCTGCACATAGGAATATAAAATGCATATCTATATATCGGAAATATAGAAGAAAGTGAGGGAAAGCTACTCTATAAGTAGTGGCGGTAGCTCTTCGAAAGAAGTGCTGCAGGCAAGCGAGGAGCATCGCGATATGTCGGGTAGGCAAGGTCCGCGCGCGTCATGCGCAAACTAGTTCGCAACTATGAAAAATGTATTATCCGCGCACGAGTGCAGTGTCCTCGACCCCGCTCCGTGCTCTGCGTTCCTGCGGCATGACAAATGTTCATGTATCCCCATGCAATCTCGATCAGCTACTTACATACGTCCCTATACTCTACTTTTCTCGCGCGCGCTTTACAGGTGCGCGACTCTCTCCTTCTCTCGGTTCATATAGCGCCGGACGATAAACGTGCGGACGAGTTGCGCGCGCTCGCGCGCTGCACGAAACGATTGCACACGTAGGGACGGATAAGCCCGGCGAATAAAACCAGATGAATGCCTGCTAGCGGCGACGAGTGCTTTTCGAACCTCCGCCCGAGGCGCACACCTGCTTCTTCATCTGCAGCAGCCTCAATACAGCCTATATACAAGCGCAAGCGCAATGAGGCGAGGACCAAAGCTCTGGCTCGCTCTGCTTCTACTGCTTATAGCAGCCAGACTCGCTGGGGCTATGGACTGCAAGGATATTCTCAAGAGGAGCTTTATGTACGGCTGTGGTGGCATAAGGAACAAGAGGAGCGCGACCCTTGCCGCCGATACCCTCGATCCGGCTCATTTCCCAAGTATGTGACTGACAAGTGCCTTTTTTCTCCGACTACGCTTATATCCTGCTCCAGCGGTTTTAAGTGCGCCAACCTGTGTCGCGACGCGAGTGCTTTTTTTACCCGACTTCGTTATATACATATATATATTATATATACTGCGCGTGTTATAAAGGCCTCCTTCTTACAGCGCCGATTTCTTGTTTTACGCCTCAATTATATGCATACGAAGGACTATACACTGCTTTAATTGGACCCAGCTTTCCTAGATTCTTGCAGATTATATGCTTTCTTTTTATTGCTGCGGACCTTCATTTTTATCCTTTAAGCAATTGCTCAGTATTATTTAAGTGCGCGGCAAAGAGATTATAGGCTTAAATTGCTTAATCGGTTAACTTGCAGCTTTTATTTTAACATTAAAGAAAGCTTTAAAGATTGAAATTAATTAGCAGGTTCAAGTCAGTTTTTATGACATTACGAGAAAAATACTCTCTAAAAGTCCATGCCCGAATTTACTCCTCAGAAGGAGTAAATTTTATGAAATCAAAAAATTTACTCCTTATGAGAAGTAAATATTGGAAAATGAAAAAATTTACTCCT
>UELX01003978.1:0-20298 GCA_900480035.1 Eupelmus urozonus
CGGCAGTATCGAAAGCCCATAACGTCCCCCCCCCCCCTCCGAAAAAAATCCTCCGCGCGGCCTCAATGAAAGGGTCAAAAGCGCAATTGATCGGACCGCCCGCACTCACAGTTCACGTCGGCCTTTAGCATCGTTCTTCTTGGCTCCTCCGAGGCAGCTCAGATCCATATCACTCGCTCTCGAACGACTCGAGAGAGATAATATATAAAACGAGGCGGCTCCTCGTTTATCCTTAAGGAGCCATCCTGGCGAGGCTGCCCCTCGTATTCCCGTAGGCGCCGCAACGCAGCGACAGCAGCTCGACCAGCAGCCTCATGTCGTTATCTCTCGCGCGCTCGCGTCAAAGCGACGAACCGACTGACTGGCTGACCGCGCGGGTGGAGAGCGGGATCAGGACTGCGCGCGCGCTGGGTACAGGCATATATGTTTTTTTCATTCCCGAGGCGGCGCGAGCATCTGCGCGGGACGTCGTATATGTGGGTCGGCGCGGGCTTTGATCAATATAGGAGCGGCGGCTGAGAGAAGGAGAGAGAGAGAGGCGGTGGGTAAAGCCGGCAGCGACAGTTTCGCGGGCTGGTAAGGCGAGAGCTTTTTTTGAGAGGGGCCGAGCTTGCGGCTGTTTGCTTTTGGGGGGAGGGATGACGTTGGTTTTTTGGAGTTTGATGGGAAGGGTGGGTTTGAAATTGGATGTTGGAGAGGTGGGTTTTTTTTGGGGGGGAGAGCTCGGAGATGACGCGATGTAGCGAAGGCTGGAGCTGGATTGTGATTTATAAATGATGATTCTAAGGTTTTTGCTGGGACGGTATTTTCTTTCTTATCGGGTTTAAGATGATTATCTGATTTAGAGTTTTATTGTGCGTGACTCTGTCGCGTGTTTTATATATTCAAAGTGGCGATGCATTTAACGAAATGGATTTTATTAATTATACTCGTTTGCCACAAAATTTATGTATAATATAATTCAAAAAAGAGATTTATCTTTTTATTATCTTTGTGTCTTACGTCATGAGAATATTTTTGAAAAATTTTTATAATTGTCAAAATCTTTGCAAGCTTGAAAGAATAGGTTTATATATAAAAGAAAATAACCCAGATTCAAGATGATTTACCAATTGGTTCAATGCAGGTAGTAATTTAGGCCAAACCCAGGTATGTTCAATGAAATTATACAGGGGTGTGGTTTGGCACTGGTACCTGAAATACTTTTCTTATTTTACAAGTAATCAAGGTAAGTGAAATAAATTACTTTTGATTACAATTAAATAAGACAATTTTAAAATGCTTAAAAAAAGCAATAACTTATTTAGATCAATATACTAGTTTAAAAAATTGTAAATCTGCTTAATTATTTTTTAAATGTTTTAATTGAAGTATAGATAAATTCGAAACTTGCTTGGATGTTAACTAATTTTTCCAAATTATCTACTTATCTATTAATAAACTGAGGTATTTCCTTTTTATATGAACTTATTTATAAAACTTTCTATTGTATTGACCTCAAAATATTCAGTGATCAACGTTTTAATAAAGGATATTTATATTGGTAAAATGTTTAAATTACCAACTAGGTAAGTACATTAGCTCCCAATTAAAAATATGTTGAATGATACACAGATACGCATAATGGTACATGAAAACGAATATTATTATGAAGAATTTCGTAAATAAAATAAAAATAATAATAATAAAAATTATGATTTTTGTTCACGTGTCCTGTATTGACTTGTATAATACATATAAACGTATTCAAATATATAATTACTAAATATAATATATTTCCTTATACATACTGAATTAAAATTAATAAATAAATTGCATCACTATAGATTATTTTATAAAATTAATTATTAAAATAATTATTAAGTTATGCATAGAATAATTAGTGTTTAGCTGTAGGTATCGAGGTCATCACGCCTTATTGAATTTTAATTAAGATGTATATTGCTTGAAATAAACAAATCTATGAATTACAAATTTTAAAAGCAATTCATTGTAACAATTAAAAATTATTTATTTTGATAAAATTAATCTTATTTTCGATGAAATATACAATATTATTAAAATGAAAAAAAAAAAAAAAAATAGTTCTACACAATAAAAATGTATTTATCTATTAAATAAGAAGGTTTATTTATTAATTATTTGAGCTAATAAAAATCTTACTTGAGTATTACAAGATAAATAAACAAATTTTTAACGACTCGTTTGATAAGAATCAGAAAAAATATTTTGTAATAAGTCTACAAGTTCTTTTTACACAAATAATCACACTTATTTTATTAGGTGAATTAAAAAAATTTTGGAATAACTAAAAAATCTGACCTGTTTATTCAGATGAATAACATAAATATGTTTCTTAATTTTATAGAAATTTATCTAATTAAAAATTGAATTTTACAGTACTATAAATTTTTTGGCAAAAAAAAGATAAAATCATAAGTGTTTTTAGAACTAAGTTTAAACCCTTGTAAATTACAAGTGCAAGCATAACTTTCTTTTCAATTATTTTTAAGTTTATTTTTGAGGTAAATGAAATTGCTGTGTAAAATTCAATTGGATAAAACATAATTAAAATTTTCTTTGTTTCATACTGAGATAAACATATGTACAGTAATAAGCAAAATAATAAAAAAATTCTTGACCTTTTGAAAACAAAACAAAATAAAAATACGTGAGAAAATGTAGGTCTTTATAACTAAAAATAATTTTTATATGCTATTAGACTGTTTTATAATTACTTATGTTTGAGAAAAATATAAAAAAATTCGTAACAATTTAAATTTATTTAATAAAAAATTTACTTGAGTACTAATAAGTGAAAACCGTGTAAATTTTAAAAGAAATGTATGTTAGAAGATCAAAAGATTGAAAAAAAAGTATTAAAGTTAATTTAATACCATAAAAATATTAATACCATATTTTCTAAAATAATCCGCGCAGTAAAATAAGCTTATCTAAAAATTGGATCCACAAAGAAATAAACTTAAGATCTATAAATCATACGTACATGCGTAAGGCGTAAAGGAAAAGTAAAAATGTTTTACCGTCATAATCTATCGATCCGTCATGCTTGATGGGCGGCGCAGCCGGTGTCTTAGGTGCGCAACGATTGTCCGTCGCTTTGCCGCTCTCAGTCACGGCCGGTACTCTCTCAGTTTCTCGTCTCTTTCTACAATATTATTAACAAGCATGAGAAAAACTTCAAAGCGTGACACTAACGAGCCACCTTAACTTAAAATCTGGTCAAGTCCCTATTATGAAAACGTCGTTTGTTCGTTATATTCCGCAAGAAGAAAAATTGTGTATCAAAAAGTCGCTCCATTTTACTAAAGATTTTAAATTTCATAGAAGCAAAAATATTATGAATATAAATTGAAAATAGCTCATGTTTATTTTCTTTATGATTTTTTTATTGATTAGGTTTTTTTGCAATTCGATATGAAATAAAAAAATTTTTGTAAGAAGAATAATAAAATGATTTATAACGCTTAATTAACCTGACCATTTTTTAAACAAAAGTTTTATAATTAATAAACAGCTGCTTACGTAGTTGCTTGCGTTGGTGTTGGAGAGATTTCATCAGCAGCATCATAGAAATCTTCATCTTCGTCGGAAGAAGAATACGAAAACTCTGGCACAGGAAGATTTCTAGTGGTTGCTGAAAAATGCAACAATATTGATTCGCTATTTTCTATATTTATTAACAAAATGACTAGAAAAATGAATATGCATAAATATAAAATGAACATAACCTGAAGTTGGTAAAAATTAACAAAAAACAAATGAAACTTAAATGAAATAATTATTTCTACAGTAATGCATTGCCATAAAAATTCTATCTATAAATATTTACGTAACTATTCTCTATCTTCTTTTATACTGAAATTATAACTAATAATTTTCGAATGTTTAACAGAAATTATTTAAAAAACAAAATGAAAACTTGAAGAATAAAATAGATGAACAATAAGAAACGCCTTTTGTTCAAAGAACAAAAATCTTTATCTTTTGTTATCAAAGATATTATGATTTTGATTAATATATAATTAATTCCAATAATAGAGCGAAAAAGTGATTCTCACCTAGTAAAAACGCGTCTTCGCGCGTGGAACAAACAATATATTTTGTTTATTAACTTTTTTAAAAACGTTTCTGCAATATGCTTTTTAATTAGTTTTATAGATTATGATTATTTTACAAAGCTCTATTTATAGAATACAAACGGCAGCTACATTTTCTGTAAAAGCATTTTTTTTAAATTTATATTCTATTAAAAATTTCAGTAAATATAAAGCATTTCAGAAAACTCATAATTAAAAACAGGAATGATTCTAATTTAAAATTGAACAAACCATTTGTGTTATTAACTCGAGGCTCTGTACACTCAGAGCCTAATTCAATGCCAGTCTGCACCGTTGGATCGGGTTCTCTTGCTGTAACTAAAACACATGCAATATAAATCAGTCAATTGCATCCACGAGTTCAAAAATAATTTTAATTATAACAGTACCAACCATGTTTTAAAGGAGGCATAACGGGAATTGGTTCGATTGGACCCTGATAAATACCATTGACTGGAATGGCAGTGTTCTGAAAACATAAAAAGCATTAAATTATAAAATATTTTAAATGAAGAAATTATTTTCTAATGATTTCATGACATATTTGTTGTTTATAGTTTATCAAAATCATACTTTTGGCTAATCGCATTTTAAACTATGTAAGACAATGTATACCAAAATAAAATTATCAAAATGAAAAAGTCTAATATCTTAAGATTAAAATTAAACTGCCTCAATAAACTAAGCACATCTAAGAAGATGAAAACTTTCCCCAAAAGAACTAAATGAAACAAACAATTCGAATTACGTAATTTCGCCCAAAAATTAAAAATACATCAAAATCTTACAACAAGCAAAACACAAAACAGATCGTATACAAACTAAAAGCAACAAACAAACAAATAAATAAAACAGAAACACAAATGAAGCACTACTATTAGACAGTCGACGTGCGTGTAATGCGCACATGCCTTGGCAATCTGTAGCTGGACGATGGCATGCTTCACGGAGTTGAGCATGGCATTAGCCTGTCTGAGTATCTCGGCGTAGCGCTGTCGTTTGTCTTCATTCTCACTGTCCTCGCCCAGCTCCTTCTGTTTCTGCTCGATCAGCTTGATCTGGTCGATAAGCAGCTGCAGGTAGGCATCAGCCTCGGCTACTTTGCGGTCGAAGTCGTGCTTCGGAGGCGGCTTGCGCGGATCCCAGCGCTGCGAATGAAAGAGAAAAGTTAGATTAGTTTGCTTTTCTGGATTGATTTAAGGATAGAAGGATGAATGTGAGATGCCTACTTTGATTGCATTTTGTGATAGGTAGGCGGACATTTTCGACGTTTTAAAAATATATTCACTATGGTTACATATAACGTTATAAATTCGTCATTTGTGTTGTCAGGGTTGAGATTAAAATATTAATTTTATTCAAAATTTTTGTATTTTTCACTTAAATATACAATCAAGAGATTACTTCAATTCAAATTACTAGAAACTTTATTGTTACTCCGTACAAAAATGAATGTGCTGTTCATTGATCCATCATCGTGTTACACGAACATGTTTTTATAAGAATTTTGAATAATCATTTATATGAAAGATATTTATAATTACATCTGATGTTACACTATAATGCAAAAAATCATAGATAACTTTTTGAATTTTTTAAATACTTTTTTAATAGTTGCATACATTTATAAATTACATTAACAACTTTACGCAGCAAAAGAACAACGTAAATCGTGTATATGTTGTCTTAACTGAACACTACGCAGTATGACGCGATCTATGACGTAGACATAAAATTTAAAATGCTATTATACGATGCTTCTAAACATTTGTATTCTTAGTAGGCAAAAAAGTACCAATAGTTTTAAATAACTTTTAAACTACGAAAAATTATTTATACAACTATTTTTTTAGAAGATATATAAATTCGTATTTTGTAGAGAAAATGAAATTTTCTTCAATGTTTTCCTGTAAATTTTTCGAAAATATAATCAGAGGTAAGTTTACTTTTACTAAGACCTACATCTTTTTCATTACAATACACTTTTCACTCTTTTACATTAGAGTTTTTAAATGTAATTAAAACTTTAATTAAAAAAATTCCTATTTCGATTAAAGAGGCATGACTACCCCTTTTACTTATATTTTTTACTCTAAACGGAACCGAGTGAGAGTTGCTCTCAGTGTTATGACCGGACTGACACTAATGCTATGCTGAAGCTACAGGAGTACGCCGCGCAAAGGACGCACGTTATCGTTACAAGGCGATAACGCCTCTCTTTTTTAACTTGCAATTCATCAAAAACAATGAAGGCCAACGTCTGTATCACTACACGAGTGGTTCCTCCCTCGTGGGAGCCAACATGCGCTAACGCGCAGCTCGTCACAGTGTGAATATATTTATTCTTTATTAGAGACACTTATAGAAACAAGAATAAAAAATTAATTATCCTCACCGTGTGCGAGTGCCTGAGTATCGTGTCCTCAAGCGCTCGTACCCAGCGCTCGCGCTCCTCGCCGTTGCGCGTCTGGAAGTGGAAGGTTTTGGGGTCGTCCTTGCTAGAAGAGGTCGTGATCGTGAAAGTGCTGTCATCTTCGTCGTCGATCCCGATCACTGCGCTCTTCAGCCGCACGCAGCCGCGACGCGCGCCCCGCATCATCTTCTCCTTGCTCTGCAATGCATGAATGATTAAAATTTTTTAAATTGTTTTAAATGGCAAATTATTTATTATTTATTATTATTATTTAAAATTTAATGATAAAGCTGATGTTGTAAGGAATTAACACAGGTGTTAATTCCTTACATCAGTTTTATGTATATAAATTATATATAAATTATAACACTATTTATCAAATCAAGTTTAACTTGTAAATAAAAACAAACAAATCTTTAAAATTACAAGTAATGAATTTAACGTTTCCTCTGCGACATGTTCATCAACAGGAAGTTGCGCGGCATATGTAGATTGAACATCGAACAACACTTAATTATGAAGTTCAATGTTCGATCTTTTCCTGATATTGGTAAACGGTGACGTATAATACAGTTTTACGCAAGAGAAAAATGACACCTGTAATGAAATAGATGGATTAAGTCCTATTTGGGGTTTTCAACAATTTTAAAATCATTTAATTTGAAGTTTATAGAGATTGATACCATGGTAGAACTTAATCCAGTTACTGTTTAGATCTGTCTAGTTTTCTATGTTAAACAATTGGGACCTCGATAAAACTAGATCATTTTTCTACCAAGGTACATCCATAATGTTACTGTAATTATTAAAGAATAAATATAAGGTTATATTCAAGAAAATAATTATAAATTAATAATCATAAAATTATGAAAGATAGACTTATTTTATTTATTAATATTGCAAAAACATTGAAGAAAAATAAAATATAATGAAAAATGTGAGCTACTATAAAAAGGTTGGTCAAATATTGACGTAAAATAATAATTCAATTCCTTTCTAAACGACGTAGAAACTCTTAATAAATTCTAACGCACCGAGTTCTGCGACTTGACATTACAAATTTCGAATCAACAAAAAATAAGTTATCATCAATTAAGCATTCATGTGTATATTTATAATGTTCGCTTATTGCGAATGTTAAGTCAAAGCTGCAACAATAGAAAAATTTTGCCGGAATCTGCATTGAATTCACAATTCTTCTTTGAGAAAGAGCAAAAACAGGTGTAGAACATAACACAAAAGAACGTTTTCAAACTCCATAAAATATAAGCAATTTTCATCTACATAATATTTTCTTCCTATCCAGCATTAATATTAATATACACCTTATTACATTTTAGAGGTAACGCGAAAAAACAAGAAAAAATTCAGCCTTGGTTTGGCCTTTACGAACGATTTTACATGTATTTTCGAACTCCTATTACCATTGTCATTGCGTTCGTGTCAAAAGTCATCAGAATTCGCACGTGTAAGACTTGTACTTGTTGTCCTTATTAGCAGGTGCGTAGCTTAGCACGGGTAACGTTCGATTCGATTAAAGGCGATTGATTACTATGTGATAGACAAAAAGAATAAATAATAATTTCACTAATCATTCAACATAATTATTTTAGCAGCATACTAGTATACATTATGCACCAAGGGAATAAAGTCGCATATTATCCGAGTAATTACCCGAGGGAATTATTGACTTTACTGTCGAGGTGCATATAGTACTTTATTCCCACCTTAACAGTGGCCACTTATTTGTTTTTATTTGATTTTTTTAATAACATTTCTATTTTTTCTAATAAAAATGCTAGCAGGGAAATAATGACTGCTAACAGGGAAATAATGACCTAGGAGGGAAATAATGGCCCCTCCTCGAGTTTTGCGGGAATAATAAGCCATTTTCAACGCGCCCTTTCAGGGAAATAAATGGCCATTATCGTTGAGGTGGGAATAAAATTTATAAAACACCCACAAACCACTCAAAAGTCATCACACTAAAAAAAACTTTAACAACAACGACGACGACTAACTGAGAAACCATTTCCACGCTTCTCCCAGATATAGACGTAAATGTAAACCCGTGCCGACCGTCGCCCTGCGGATCAAACAGCATCTGCCGCGAGCTTAACGGCCAGGCAATTTGCGCGTGCGTGTCGGGCTACCTCGGCGAACCGCCCTACTGTAGACCTGAGTGCGTCGCAAATTCCGACTGTCCGCTTAGCGAAGCGTGCAGCAACCTGAAGTGCGTGGATCCCTGCGCGGGAGCCTGCGGCCAGCGCGCCGAGTGCCGCGTCATCAATCATCATCCCATATGCACCTGTCCCACCGGTTACATCGGAAGTGCATTTAGCCGATGTGATTTGAAGCGTAAGATATTTGCCAAAAACTTTTTCCTAGTCACTGATGGTCAGGTTTTTTTTTATACATTACAATTGTGATTATACTGTTCTAGTCAAGAAAATCCGTCGGTATGTGAATATTTGTGAAAGTAGGGATTTTTTGGTTTTGCAAAGATGCAATCACACAAAAATGAAAAATTCTAATTTCTAGATTTACCATGCTAATTAAACATTTCTAAATATTTAATACAAATCTGACCATCAAATTCCACCTCAAACCAACAACAATTTCACACTCACTCCCAAATCTAGCTCCGACAAGCGACACCCAGGTCGAACCCGTATGCCCGACCTGCGTCTGCGGACCAAACGCCGAGTACCACGAGTCCGCTAACGGTAGCCCCTCGTGCGCCTGCCTACCAGGCTTTATAGGCTCACCTCCAAACTGTAGGCCCGAGTGCATCAATAATGTCGAGTGCCCGACTCACCAGGCATGTATACGCAACAAGTGCCAGGATCCGTGCATAGGCTCGTGTGGCAGCAATGCCCACTGCCACGTCATCAGTCATACGCCCATGTGCGTCTGCTTGGAGGGTTATACAGGCGATCCATTCACGGAGTGCTCTTATCGCCCAAGTAAGAATGAATCGAGGTTTTTTTTTATTGTGGGCAAGGGGGGTTGCGGAAGGTTGAGGGCGTGTATGTCTTGAGTTTACACGTTCTTGGCTTTTTCGAACTTCTATAACTGGGAACATTAGTGTTTACCTGTATTTGTCTATAAAATTTTCTAGTAGACTTATGGTTTTAAGAATGATATCATTTTAATTGCTGTAAAATGAAATCCGATCGAACATTAAAGTCTAGTGGTAAAATTTTAAATCATGCATTTGAAATTTGAAGAACCAAATATTTTAGTGGATATTGAAATAGGTTTCGACCGATATTCTGGTATCATTGAAATCTTATGATAATATATTCTACATGAATTTATTCCTATTAAAACTTAAGACTGATATTTTATTTTTAGTTTATAAGCAACAATATAATCTATTTTATATTTATATATATTATCAATATATACACCATGCCATTATTATTTTCATTCCATAACAGAAACTATTTGAAACAATAACTTTACCAAGCCTTATCAACTTTGTAGCACCACCCAGCACCGAAGTACTTAACCCCTGTATACCATCCCCGTGCGGATCGAACGCCGTATGCAAAGAGCAGAACGGCGCCGGCTCTTGCCAATGCCTACCAGACTATTTTGGAAACCCCTACGAAGGATGCCGTCCCGAGTGTACCCTGAATTCCGATTGCCCGTCCAATCTGGCTTGCATAAGAATGAGATGCCAGAATCCCTGTCCCGGAACCTGCGGCCAAAACGCCGAGTGTTACTGCATTAACCACTCGCCCAGTTGTACTTGCCCGACCGGCTATACCGGCGATCCGTTCAGTTATTGTCGCCCTCATAGGCCACCCCGTAAGTCTCTCTTGAAAAATGTCACCACCACCACCGCCAACACCAACACCAAGCAAGCACGACCTAATTTATTTTCTTTATTTTTATTTTTTTTTCTTTCTCCTTAATCATTAATCAATTTGGCCTGAACAACAGATGAAACCACGCATAACACCGTTATTTACGTTCAAGCTTATACATAAACCCACGAATAACCAGCATTAAAGAAGCCTTTTGAAGCGATTTAATCCACCTTGACTTACCCCAGCTTATTATTTAATTAAGTGCGTTTACGCCACGGACAGTCAGTAGTACAATGCCTTTTTTAATATTAAAATCCAGCGATAGTACATACTCCTCCTTCCGAATCGCTTTATTTCATTTTATTTCGTAAATTGTCACAACACCTCATGATGAAAATAACACCTGTTTTAGCGTTCACCACAGCCTCACATTAATTTTTGAAATAACCATTGATCAAACATCATCAAATAAAAAGCTACAGCCAAATTTGTAGACTGCACCCGATTCAATAATCGAATACTAATTACAAATTATTGTGATATAATTCTTAAACTTTAAAACTTATTTATCAATGTTTATTTATATAGAAATTTCCATCGTTACGCCGTTTTGTGCTTTGAATTTGTTAAGTTGCGCTTGAATTTCTGTATTATAAACATTGAAATTGTTCAGTTTTATAGTTAAAGAATTGCACTATGAACTAATACCAAAAACAAAGTGGAACAAATCCAAATAAATGTTTAACATACCAAAGACCGCATCATAAAACTTAATTTAGTACAAAATCACGCAAATAATAAACGATTAATGCCAAATAGTGTTGCAATAATTTTTGCAAAACATAACAATTGCTTACCAATAAAAACTCGAGAAGTGCCATACAATTAATCAGTGCTTCATGAAATAAGGAAATTAATTCACGAAGGTATTTATACAATAATTTATAACTATAGTTTAGTATTCCTATAAAATAATAAGTATTTGAAAATAATGTAGTGATTTGGATACAAATTATAAAATTAAATGATCTCATTGCAAAAAGACTTTCCCCTTTTATTAACGTATACAGTAATTTTAGTTTATAATATAAATATTTGTAACCAAATCACTTTTCTACTTAGAATTAGTAGCAGTGAGTAGTGAATCTAAAATTATATAATCCAAAATGTATAATCCAAAATTCCAGTTGTCGACAAACCTATTGACCCTTGCAACCCCTCGACCTGTGGACCTAATGCTGATTGTCGCGTAATTAATGGTCAGGGTGTCTGCTCGTGTCGGCCCACGTTCATCGGAAGTCCACCTAATTGCCGACCCGAATGCGTTGTGAACTCGGAATGCCCATTAAATCGGGCATGTATGAATTACAAATGCGTCGATCCTTGCCTTGAGCGTTGTGGACTCGATGCAATTTGTAGAGTTATCAATCACAGTCCTATCTGTTCCTGCAAGAATGACTACACTGGCGATCCCTTCAGTAGATGCTTCTTTGTGGAGAGTAAGATAATTAATGATACAATAAATTTAGAATCAGAAAAATTTAATTAAATTTATTTTCACGATCTTATAATATAATGATATCGATGTAAACAAAATCTGTAATTTATTTTTTTCGTTTCAATCATTGCATATATTGTTAACTATATAAGTTTTCGTAACAAAAATTATTTTAATGAAATTTAATTTCGTCATTTGGAAAGCTTTCGGTCTTGAAAAAAATACATTTTTTCAGAACCTGTAATTGAAGTAGACCCCTGCATACCTTCTCCTTGCGGACCTTTCTCAGAGTGCCGTAAAGTTGGTACATCAGCCTCTTGCGCTTGTTTACCTAATTACATAGGAAGTCCACCTGCTTGTCGACCAGAGTGTACCATTCATCCTGATTGTGCAAGTAATCAAGCATGTATGAATGAGAAGTGTAGAGATCCATGTCTTGGTTCTTGTGGTGTTGATGCTACTTGCAACACAATTAATCATACACCCACATGTTTCTGTCCACCGTCCTATACTGGCGATCCATTCAGTTATTGTCGACCGTTACCTCCTACTTTTGACATACGTAAGAACATTTATTTCTTCAAACAATCAACTTGATTTTTCAGAACAAAAATTTCATTGGTAAATAAATCAAATTTAATAATGTTATTTTACCTATACAATTTTTAAATCTTACAGAAACTGTCGAACCAGATCCTTGCAATCCCTCTCCTTGTGGATCAAATGCTCTTTGCAATAATGGAGTATGCACATGCATTGATCAGTATCAAGGAAATCCTTATTTTGGTTGCCGACCAGAGTGCGTACTTAATACCGATTGTCCACTTAATCAAGCCTGTAGCAATTATAAATGCATCGATCCTTGCCCCGGTACTTGCGGATCTTCGGCTTTGTGTAATGTTTACAATCACATAGCCATATGCAGTTGCCCACAAAGAATGACGGGTAACGCATTTGTTGCATGTTACCCATATGGTAGGATAAAGTTGATTATTTAAAAGTAAAAGTCAAATAGGCTTTAATTTTTTATAATATTTTTTTAATTGTTTTTTAAACAGAAGAGACTATACGAAATCCTTGCAATCCTTCACCTTGTGGCCCGAGCAGTGTCTGTAGAGAACAAAACCAACAAGCAGCTTGTTCATGCTTGGAAGGATATTTAGGTTCTCCGCCATCTTGCAGACCTGAATGTACTCAAAGTTCCGAATGTCCCCGTGATCGCGCGTGTAGTAATCAAAAGTGTATTAATCCTTGTATCGGTACATGTGGTATTAAAGCTCAGTGTAGAGTTTTCAATCACAATCCTCTTTGTACGTGCCTACCACAGCATACTGGAGATCCATTTATTTTGTGTCACATAAGTAAGATATATAATTTCCTTTCTCGTAAATTTTATAAAAATAATTTTGTAAAATTTATGAAAATATTTTATATTTTAGTTGAAGCGGATCAAGTGGATTTAACTCCAGTTAATCCTTGTCTACCATCACCTTGTGGTCCAAATTCTTTGTGTAGAGAAATAAACAATTCGCCCTCTTGCTCTTGTATGCCAGATTTCATGGGTCAACCTCCAAATTGTAGACCTGAATGTATCAGTAATAATGAATGCTCAAATCATTTATCATGTATAAACAAAAAATGCAAAAATCCTTGTGAAGGGGCTTGTGGCGTTAATGCCGAATGTCGTGTTGTTAGCCATACTCCTGTATGCATTTGTCTTAATGGATACTTCGGAGATCCATTTGTACAATGCCAGATAAAACCATGTAAGCTATGTTATACTTATTGTAAAAATTGAATAATTTTTGTTTCAAACAACTTTGTACTAAATATATTTGATTCATTAGCTGATGGATATCTTACAATGGAAACAAATCCATGTGAACCTTCACCATGTGGCAGCAATGCTATCTGTAGAAAACAAAATAATGTAGGATCGTGCATTTGCATGGAAGGATACATTGGTAATCCTCATGAAGGTTGTCGTCCAGAATGTACTATAAATTCTGACTGTACAGCAAATCTTGCTTGCATTCGAAATAAATGCAAAGATCCTTGTCCAGGAGCTTGCGGTCCAAATGCAGAGTGCCAAGTAGTTAATCATTTACCTTCATGTTCTTGTCTTAATGGTTTCAATGGTGATCCTTTCAGATATTGCGATCGTATAAAGGAAGATGGTAATACTTCAACATAATACTATGCTAAATTTAGAAAGTATTACCTTTTATTATTAATCAATTGTTTACTTTATTATTTGCAAATTTCAAATAGTATTCAATAATATTAATTTTTTTAAAAAATTTTTAAAACAAATTTTGTTAAAAAAATACTTTCTTTAAATTATATTATTTAATACAAGTAATATCTGAATGTTTTTTAAATAAAGTTTTAGTTAATCGAGAACTTTGTCAACCGTCTCCGTGTGGTCCTAACAGTAAATGTCAAGCCTCTAATGGTCAGGCAGTATGCTCTTGCTTACCTGGCTATCTCGGCTCTCCGCCTGGTTGCCGACCAGAGTGTACAGTTAGTTCTGAATGTGCTCTTAACAAGGCATGTCTTAACCAAAAATGTATAAACCCTTGCCCAAATCCATGTGGCAGAAATACCAACTGTGTTGTCAACAATCATAGTCCCTTCTGTAGTTGCAAAGAAGGTTTCACGGGAGATCCATTCTCTACGTGTTTCCCTGTTCAGAGTAAGGAAAAAGTTTTTAACTATCTTACAGTGTATTTTCTTTTATTTTGAAATCAAAATTACAATCAACACTTATTACAGAACCTTCAGTCCAAACTACATTTGTGAATCCATGTGCACCTTCGCCATGTGGTCCATATTCTGAATGTCGTGATAATGGTGGTTTCCCTGCTTGCTCTTGTCAAGCAAGTTATATTGGAAGTCCGCCAAATTGTAGACCTGAATGTACTGTTCATTCTGATTGTTCAAGTGACCAAGCCTGCATAAATCAAAAATGCAGAGACCCTTGTCCAGGATCGTGTGGATATGGTGCTGAATGTAGAGTAGTAAATCATGTTCCAAATTGCTTGTGTCTAACTGGTTTCATTGGAGATCCATTTATTAGTTGCACTTATAAACCACCAACTCGTAAGTTGAGAATTTTATTTCTGTATTTTAATTTAAAAAAATGACAAAATACCATAAAAAATTTTATTGCAGAGGATGTTTTATCCGATCCTTGTAATCCATCACCTTGTGGTAGAAATGCTGAGTGTCAGAATGGAATTTGTTCTTGTAGACCGGAATATAAAGGAGATCCCCTTATTGAATGCCGTCCAGAATGTGTATTGTCCTCTGATTGTCCATTTAATAAAGCATGCATTGATAATAAATGCAAAGATCCTTGTCCAGGAGTTTGTGGACAAAATGCAGAGTGTAATGTTTTTAATCACTTAGCAATATGTGTTTGCCCTTCAAAAACCACTGGTAATGCATTTATTTCATGCACTCCCATTCGAGGTGCGTAGATTTTTCTATTTATTTTAATTTAATAGTCTTCTGAATTATTGAATCTGAATTCGTAATTTTTCTTAATTAGAACCGGTAATTACTGAACCATGCGAACCATCTCCTTGTGGACCAAACAGTATATGCCGAGCTATAAATAATCATGCTACATGTTCATGCGTACCAGGATATATAGGAAGTCCTCCAACTTGCAGACCAGAATGCATTCGTAGCTCAGATTGTAATAAAAATGAAATTTGTACAAATCAAAAATGTATGAATCCTTGTCCTGGTTCTTGTGGAATCGGATCCCTTTGTCAAGTTATCAATCATAATCCAATCTGCAGTTGCCCTCAGGGATATTCCGGAGATCCATTTGTACGATGTTTACCAACACGTAAGACTTTAAGGATATTTCTTCTTTACTTTAATTTTTTTACTTTGATTCAAATATATGTATTTCATAAATTCTTCCAGCACCTACAAGTATTCCCATCGAAAAGAACCCTTGTCAACCTTCTCCATGTGGACTTAATTCTCTGTGCCAAGTAATAAACAATCAGCCTTCATGTACTTGTATGGCTGAATTTACTGGTCAGCCTCCAAATTGTCGTCCAGAATGCACAAGTAATAATGACTGTGCCTTCAATTTAGCTTGTAAAAATCAGAAATGCGTAGATCCATGTCCTGGATCCTGCGGTGCTAATGCCGAATGTCATGTAGTCAGTCATACTCCAATGTGTGTATGTTTGCAAACTTACACTGGGGATCCATTTACTCAATGCTATCCAAAACGTAAGGATTACTCTACTTATTCTTTTATTTTTTTTTCAATTTAAAAAACATTTTTGATATAATTTTTATTGATAAAAATATTTTATCACTTATCAGAACAAACTCCAATTGAACCTGTTTCACCGTGCATTCCCTCACCGTGTGGGGCAAATGCAATTTGTAAAGAAAATAATGCAGCTGGATCATGCACTTGCATACCAGATTATATTGGTAATCCATATGAAGGTTGTCGACCTGAATGTACAACTAGTACTGATTGCCCAGCACATCTTGCGTGCGTTCGAAATAAATGTAAAGATCCTTGTCCTGGAACCTGTGGACCGAATGCTGTTTGCCAAGTAGTTAATCATGTACCATCTTGCTCGTGTCTTCCTAGGTATACCGGAGATCCGTTTAGTTATTGTCGGGAAGAAATTCAAGGTAGTGCAGCATTTTTAAATAGAATTTCAGTAATATAATTTATAAATATTAAAATAATGATTTATTTTCGATAGATACTCCAGTACCTTCAGATCCTTGTAATCCTAGTCCATGCGGACCTAATAGTGAATGTCGTATGAATAATGGTCAAGCAGTATGTTCTTGTAAACCACAATATGTTGGAACGCCACCTGGTTGTAGACCAGAATGTACAATTAATGCAGAGTGCCAGTTAGACAAAGCTTGTATAAATAATAAGTGTATCAATCCATGCACTAATGTTTGCGGTAAGAGTGCAAATTGCAAGGTTGTCAATCATAGTCCAATATGTACATGTTCTAGTGGTTTTACTGGAAATCCATTTATAGCTTGTTTCCCTCCTGGTTAGTATCACGTTAAGTATCATAGAAATTATGTAAAATGAATTCTATTAAATATAATCTTTTATATTTTAGCAGTACAATTTACTCCTGATTTTGTTCAACCATGTATACCATCACCTTGTGGTCCTAATTCTGAATGTCGTGAAGTTGGTGGCACAGCTGTGTGTACTTGTCAACAAAATTATGTTGGCGTTGCGCCAAATTGTCGGCCAGAATGTACAATTAATACAGATTGTCCGAGTAATCTAGCTTGCATACGTAACAAATGTGCTGATCCTTGCCCTGGATCATGTGGCTTTGAAGCCGTTTGTAAAGTTTATAATCATGTTGCTGTATGCACTTGTCTCGATGGTTATACTGGGGATCCCTTCAATTCTTGTCAATTGCAACCACCTACTAGTAAGAAATATTTCTTATCTTTTTCGCATTTCTTTAAAAATATGTTTAATACAAAATTATCAACAATTATAGCATTTGATCCAGTTATAACTGATCCATGTAATCCATCTCCATGTGGTCCTAATGCTAATTGTCGCGATGGAGTCTGTACTTGTCAAAATGAATATACAGGAGATCCATATTCAGGGTGTAGACCAGAATGCGTTGGAAATGAAGAATGTGCTTTTAATAAAGCGTGCGTTCGTAATAAGTGTATTGATCCGTGTATAGGAACTTGCGGACGAAATGCACAATGTATAACAACAAATCACGTACCGATCTGTACTTGTCCTTCGGGTACAACTGGTAGTGCTTTTATTTCATGCGATCCTTATGAAGGTATATTTTTTTATAAATTGTTTGTAGAGAAAATAATGTGCAATATAAATAAATGGACGTATCTTCTTAGTTACAACAACGCGTCCCTGTTCACCTTCACCTTGTGGACAAAACAGTCACTGTAGAGAAGCTAATGGTGTAGCAATTTGTAAATGTATTGAAGGGTACGAAGGATCACCTCCATTCTGTCGACCTGAATGTATTACGAGCTCAGACTGTCCTCAGTCCTTAGCCTGCATCAATCAAAAGTGCAAAGATCCGTGCCCTGGTTCATGCGGATTAAATGCACAATGCTTAGTTAAAAATCATAATCCCTTCTGCGTATGTCGACAAGGCTATGAAGGCAATCCATTCGTTTCATGTTCACTAATAAGTAAGCATTGTATTTGAAATTTTTTGATATACTTTCAATTGATGTGATATATAATTTTATATTTTCTTTCTAGTGAATACTCCTATAGATCCTGTTAACCCATGTTATCCATCTCCATGTGGCCCTAATTCCCAATGTGAAATCAAAAATCAATTATCTTCATGTTCATGTTTGCCTGGATACCAAGGCAGTCCACCAAATTGTCGACCAGAATGTATAAATAATAATGAATGCTCGAATCAGTTAGCTTGTATTAAGCAAAAATGCAAAAATCCGTGCTCTGAAGCAAATCCTTGTGGCGTGAATTCAGACTGTTATGTTACGAATCACGTTGCAGTCTGCTTATGTAGAACCGGATTTACAGGAGATCCATTCTTACAGTGCTCTCCTATTCCGAGTAAGATATTTGTTTTTTAACTGTAAATCTGTGTTCATACAATTTTATTGTCACTAAATTTTACTAAAAATTCTCTTTCTCTTAGTTATAGAAAATAATAAACCATGTTCGCCTGAACCTTGTGGTGCTAATGCGATATGTAGAGAACAGGGTAACGCAGGCTCATGCACTTGTTTACCAAATTATGTTGGAAATCCTTACGAAGGTTGCAGACCAGAATGTGTTATGAATTCGGATTGTTCAGCAAATTTAGCTTGCTCCCAAAATAAATGTAAAGATCCTTGTCCAGGAAGCTGTGGTCAGAACGCATTATGTCAAGTAGTAAACCATTCTCCACTTTGCACATGTATACAAGGATATACTGGAAATCCATTTAGCCATTGTACACTATTACAACCTCGTAAGACTATAGATTCTTTTATTTCTTTACCTATACACGATTACACGCTATGTTATTAAAATATTTTTATTTTCTTAAAGAATTAGATAAACCAATTGATCCATGTAATCCATCTCCATGTGGACCCAATAGTGAATGTCGAGTAAATAACGGTATATCATCTTGTTCATGCCGTTCAACATTCATAGGATCTCCACCCAATTGTCGCCCAGAATGTGTTGTTAATTCTGAATGCCCAACAAATCGTGCTTGCATAAATCAAAAATGTGTAGATCCATGTCCTAACGCATGCGGCATAAATGCAAATTGCAAATGTATTAATCACAGTCCAATTTGTTTCTGCAATGAAGGTTACACTGGAAATGCATTTGTACATTGCTCCTATGATATTGGTATGTTTTAATTTACTTTTTCAAACGATTCTTCTAAAACAATAAATAAAGTTGTTATAAGTTCTTATACCGTACGTAATGTTACATTCTTCGTCATTTACGATATGTTTTTAGTACCAAGTATAGCATCTAAACCTGACAGAAATCCATGTGTGCCTTCGCCATGTGGTGCCAATTCCATCTGCCAGCAAATTGGAGAAACAGCTGCCTGTAGTTGTTCTCCTAACTACATAGGAAGTCCACCAAATTGTAGACCAGAGTGTACCATAAACTCTGATTGCTCCAGTAACAAAGCCTGTATGCAAGAGAAATGTAAAGACCCTTGTCTAGGATCGTGTGGCTATGATGCATTATGTTCAGTGCATAATCATATACCCATCTGCACATGTCGAGAAGGATACACAGGGAATCCTTTCGATCAATGTCGACCACATATCCCACAAAGTAAATAACTGATTCAAAATATTTAAAGTAAATATATGTTTTTAAGGAAAAACTTAATTTATCGTAAAATTTATTTTTTTTAGTTGAAACACAGGACGTTGATTTATGTGCTAATAATCCATGTGGATCCAATGCACAGTGTAACAATGGCATTTGTTCATGCTTGCCCGAGTTTTATGGTGATCCTTATATTGGTTGTAGACCAGAATGTGTTCTTAATTCAGACTGTTCTCGAGACAAAGCATGTATCCGAAATAAATGTAAAAATCCTTGTCCAGAGCCATGTGCATATAATGCAGAATGTACTGTGGTAAATCATGCCGCAGTTTGTAGTTGTCCTAAAGGTTTTGAAGGAAATGCATTTGTACAATGTGCCATTAAACAAGGTACTTCATTTGAAATTCTTTATATATTCCTAAAAATATTTTTGATACATTAAATCTTGATAAAAAATTTTTTTTATATATTCTAAATTTTTTTCGTAAATCAATTAAAATTATAAATAAATATTTTATTGATTATTCTTAAAATTATTAAAATTTATTATAATTTATTTTTGCTTTGAATATTTTTTCAATGCTATAATTTAATATGCTTGCATATTT
>UELX01003979.1:0-20292 GCA_900480035.1 Eupelmus urozonus
ATTTTTCATATTTTGCTTAAAATATGACTGCAAGTGTCCATAACTCGAGTATTTCAAAGCGTTAGACTGTATAACTGCGACTTTGTTCACTTTTTAGTACGGAAAAACATTTCCCTAAATTTCATCAAGATCTGTGACCCGAATCTCATGGCCTCTCCTAGTAAGTATTTATTTTGGCTCCGAAAGCCTCAGCATTTATTAAGTGACATCATTATGCAGCGCTCATATCAACAGTATTCTCAAACATTGCTTTAAACTTTGCTCATAAATTAAATTATTAACGCTGCGCCAACTTATTTATATATACCAGTTCCGGTATCATTCAGCTTTTTACTAACATACATACATATAATGAATTGAGGTGAAGATAGGAAGCTTATTTGCGTATCAGTATTAATCTTTATGACTTGCGAAAAGAAGTCATATTATTAAATATAATGTAAAAATATGTAATTTGAAATGAGTTTAAGGTAAAACAGAATAAGAAATATGAGAAATAATAAGGCATACATATAGTTTTTTTTTATAAACATTTATTAAAATTATTTTTATAAACGATTCTAAAAATTATACAATTATTACAACACTTGAATATTAATGAATTAATACTTAACTATCTATAATTAAAACAAAAGCACCACGGATATCTTGTCAATCAGATTATTAACTTGATTATCAATAATTGGTATAAAAATTCTACAAATAACTTTTATTTACAGTGTTGAGGCGGTTCACTAAAATAGCACGACTTCTCTTTTGAAACTGAGGTAGTTTACCTTGCATAATATAATAACATGCATAATATATTTTTTCAAATTTAAATAATTTTTAAACACAATGAAATAATTATTAAGTACCTCGTATAAAATAATAATAAAACAGAAACAATGCATAGAGATTAACGTTAGAACGTTAAAATTTGTATCGATAAATCGCCTAACCTTTTTTAAAAAAATATTTACAACTACAGTTTCGGCGTCAACATATTTTTTCAACGGTGACTAAGAAACAGTCATTATTTGGGCATCACTTTGTACTTTATCACTTAAAAAATGTGGTAAGTGTATTCCATAAGAACCAAAATCCCAAAGACGCAACCAATCCCTTGACGAATTGATGCATCCAATAAAATCTGAAAAGAAAAAATATCCGGTAAGAAAAAGTCTAATAAGCACAATTAAACTAGTCTTCAATAATTATAAAAGTTATTTAAATTTATCAAATTTTAAGAAAATATTAATATTTTCAATAAAAATTCAGATATATTTTAAATTTTCTCTTATAACTTTAGACATGGAATTTAAAAAAGAAATTTAATTTAAAAGTACCTTTTCCATTTTGTCCTACTATTTTCCAAGGTTTTTAAATCATCCTTAAACAAATAAACTCGGATGCCCTTGATATAATTACTGAAATAAGCTTGCCAGTCAAAGTTCTGCAAGCTGAAGTAAAACATTTGTTTGTCCCTCGGGTCCAACCGTTGCCACATGTCTCGGACATTGTCATTCGTGAACGTCCAGTCGCGCGTACTGAAGTAAGACAAGACACTGGCAAATTTGTGTATTTTCTCATACATTTTCAACAGTCTGAAAAACCAAAAGAGTTTTTAAATTATTCATTATTAGTTTAATCAAGACGATTAAATGACAGCGATAATTACCTGGGTTTTCGACCAAGACACATTGTTAGAGTATCAATTATAACGGCGGGAATGATGTGAAGGAAGACAACATTAATTGAGTGAACAATTTTGTGTCTACTCATATTGAAGGACATGTACCAAAGTGCAGTGTTTAATGGGTACATGTCAGCGTACTTCGTGTTTGTGGTCCGAAAGTTTTCCCATGTAAATGGCGCATCTATCGTCGATACGAAATTGTAGATCAACATATCTTCATCCCTCCTGAAAGTGTATACGCAAAATTAGGTAAAATAACATCATTTGATAACTTTGTAAAAAGCACAATATAAACATTATTTTTCGTCGTTAGTAAAGTTCTACGCTATTAAAAACTGCAATAATAGTTTAAGTCCAGGAATAACAAAATAAATTCAATTTGATCCCAATATTTTATTCTTTATAACATTTCCTTAGCAAAAGTATGAAACATTAGATTTAGTTCGTTTAATTAATTTTAGAGAAAATAAAAAATAAAACGCAGTTTAAGGAAATATGTGATTTGCAAATACAGCGGCAAGAATTTAAATTTGAATTAAAAAATAATACGATTTCATTAATAAATCTTGTAGAAGATAACACCTGATGTTATTGGAATCTTTTACCCAATATCAATGATTAAACTATTTTTCAATATATCTTTGAACAAAGAGTTCGTTAATGTTTACGTCAAAGTTCAACAACCTCTACTACCTATTACATCAGCTTCTCTAAGGCTGCTAAAGTTATTGTGAAATTCGTCAATGAACTTTAAACCTTCGACTCTGTAATCTTGTAATCAGTCGTGTATATAAAAAAACTTTTAGGCACAAATTTTAATCATTATTAAATATCGGCTATTTCTCTTTTTAAACAAATAATATACCAATAGAACAATTTTACCTGGCGGTCTGCATTGCCACGTCCCAAGCTGTGGCGATGAGTGCGTTAACAGTGAGATCAACGGGAACAATGTTCGCTTTGATTTTAGGATCGCAGTGCAACGTACGCAAAACGCCACTTGCCACGCCTGCTGCAATACCCGTCGGTCCATAGAAATTGTCGATCCATCCAGGGATCGGCTCGTGAGCTGTCGAAATCACTGAAAAAGGTTTTTGCAAAGGCATTAGCTAAGTTATATGTCTTGCGTCCAGTATTTGGATTTCAATTTAATTTTATGAACAATTTAATAATATAATGGTATCTTTCATCAATGTTCATGAATTAATCAAAAATAGATTTAGTCACCACTTATGAAACTAATTTGTCGATAAAAACGCGATATATAAATCTTTGCTTAAAAAAGACATCTTATGTACATTGACATTATAATAAAATTTTTCCACTTTTATTGTTTCATATCAATTAGTGGAAAATTTCTATATTTCATCTTTCCACAGTCTCCCACGGACCGTGGGTAAATGTCTAGCAACGTTATAGTTCTTATCGTAATAAAAAAGTTATAAAGAAAACACCTAAAAGATTGATACAAAAATTTTTATTAATGATCTATAAAAATACTGAATGAAATAAAATATTTCTACGTCAACCTATAGTATTTTTAATTAGAAGAAAAAAAAGATGAATAAAAAGATTACTACTTCCCGAATAATTAATTTTTCAGTAATGTAAGTGTATTGACTTTATATAGTATAAACTTAGTTTAGTTAAAAGTATCAATGAACAAGAGCTTTGCGATGCAGAACTAACTGTAAAAATAAGAATTGAAAATAAAAAAAAATTGACACAACGATATCGGCTCGTCAAACGTAAACAGGTGGATTTATAAGGAAGATACTATTCAATAGAATAGTTCGTTCAACTTTAGATAAAAATGTGTAAGATAATAATTAGTGTGTTGATACTATATTACAAAGGCGGTTTAAGTCGTGATCACAAACTTTTTTTGTATTGATTTGATAAGAAATGACCCAATGTTGGCTAGAGGATCTTGACCTTCAATATTCATATTAAGATAAATAAAAAGCGAAATAATATCTCTTTAGACGTATTCCGTAATTCTTAAAGCTGTTACATACTGTTTACAATATAGTCTTCGCAAATCTATTAGCTAAATCAATGATGCTATCTGTTCGAAATGTAATGTTGATGTCACTCACCTATTCCTGGCCTGAAAATTCCCATTGGCAAACTTTTATTTCTGGTTCTGACAAGATCCTCCGCTAGTGCTTTTGTAAAGGCATAAGTATTTGGCCATGGCGAAATCACCCTGTAAATTAAAATTATCATTTACTCTTACAATCGAATCGAATAAATTTATTAATTCTTTTTTAACCACATTGCCCACTCACCGAGGACAGATTTCGTTAATTGTGTCGTCAGGTAAACAGTTGACAAGGCTCAGAAGTTCCTCGTTCTTTATCGGGTACTCGTAGAACTTTTCATTGATCTCCCGCGATATACAATTAGCGTATGCCGTGGATACATGAATGAAAGCCTGTGCAAAAAAAAATATGTATAGAAATATTCCCTCAAGGCTCGAGCTATTGTGAACATGCTTTGGTGCGAATGAGTTAAAAGAGTTTTGCTTTTTCAAGACGGACACATAGAAAGATGTGTTTCGAAATGTATTTTTGAATTGAGTGAAATCTGATGACTAAGTATATAATGCAATCTATTGAAGGGCCTGAATTGCGAAAGTTTTACTTGTCTGTTGTCGATCAGATGATCAACAAGTTACTATAGATGTTACATTAAGATGCATAATAATAATGGTTCAATTTCTTTTTTAACAGTTATACAAATGTTATTATTAAAAATTAACTGAAATTTTATTAATTAGTCTAACATTTTTATAACTGAAAATCGGTTGAAATAACTAACTTGTTGAAAAAAAGTAACTCAAAGATTTTAAAACCCTCTTAATAAGATTTCAAAAATAAGATACATAAGTAATACAAATTTCGATGTAGATAATTTAAAGTCTATTTATTACTTCTGTACATGTATTACTGCTGTTTGTCAAGTTTACACTTGTGAATTGCTTTATTTCTTTATTATATAATGATACTTCATACAAGATTAAATGTTAATTTTTCTTTGAATTTATTGCTCTTTAACTTAAGTTTGTAAGCTACTTATTTCGTTACATTGCAAATAGAAGGTAAACCAAAAATAATTATTTCAAATAAAAAAAATAAATATCATTATCTCTATTTAACTTAAATCAAGAATAACTAAAACAAATTATTTAATTTTACCTTTAATTTCTGCATATCTTTGCATAAATCGACGATGTCAGCTGTACTCTGAACATTGATTGCCGTGGCGAGTTTTAGTTTTTCATCGAAGCGAACTGTTGCCGCTACGTGAAAGACTATCGAAACCTGCATATGAAATTTCGAATTCGATTACCGATTGTTATGATATTTTAGTTTTAATTTCTAGCTACGGCTATAATTAAATGAAAGAAATTTGTCTTTACACGGCACGTGTCCATAAAAGAAAGTGTAAAAAGAAAAGAAATAGCGATACATCTATCTTATCGATGTTGCTAAAATAATTATTAGTACATAATTGGATTACAAACAACTTGAGATAAAAGGTGTTAGTGAACTTCTCTGGACACATTACTTGATAAATATAAGTATTAAGTAATTAGTAATACTATAATTTAAGTGATATTTATATTACGAATTTGCTAAATCATAATTTTCTATAACGAATACTTTGCTCTTATTTAATTGGATTATTATCAGCTAGATAAAAAAAAAAAAACTCTTGTCTGTCGATAAAAAGTAATATGACGCAATAAGCAATTTTAAAATCTAACTTTTTATCGAAGGCAAAAGTAAATAAAGTCAATAAAATTGATCGAAAAAACAATATTTTGGATTTGAGTCTGATCATTGTTAAATGGTCCAATTAAAAATTTCGAAGTTCCTTGCATAAATGTATTATGTGGTAATATTTTTGTATACACAATAAACGTACGAGTACATTTATGCAGCGTTAGCAATCTCGGCACGTTCATTTTGGATACACGCATGCGTCATTCTTATACTTAAGGGGTTAATGTCCACACATGCACGGGAAATTATGAAAATTTTGAGAAATCATTAAAGCAAATGAAATTCAATAAGAAAAGCACCTCGATATAACTTTGAATTGTTAAGCTTATTACAAAATATTTGAATAATTTAATCACTCGTATATGAAACGAATATACAAATAAATGCCGCTAAGTTGAAAAAAGTGAAGCACTAATAATAATTTATTTTTTATATCCTCTAAAATAATTATAATCAATTAAAAATCATAAATATGTACACAAAATAATTAACTGAATTGCACTTAATCAATTGACTGTTTATAATCACGCATATCACGAAAAAAAAATATTTGTCACGGATTGTTAATTTTACTGTAATTTTTCAAACATCATGAGTACACGCGCAGCGAGTTCAACTTTGGCTTCCGGTAGGTCCAGAGCGGGTTTACTTAATAATTGCGTCACACTTACGTCGCGCATCAGCAAATCTCTGTCAGACGTAGAAAGTCCCAGGCCTTGGACACTGCAATCGCCTGCGACGGCCACGACTTTGTGATGAAATTTCGGTATTTCCTCCTTCAGGCGGTCATATATCTAGAAGAAGAAGCGTTGTGATCGATTACGGGCCAAAGTCTTGTTTTACGTATTTTTCATAATCGCTTGGAATTTCTGGGTGATTGTGAAGAAGAATTTTGGAAAGTAAGCGGTTTTGCTATTTTTCGGATTGAAATTATTTTTAGCATTTTATAATGCAATAGAAGAATTCATAATGTATGTTCTTGTATATTTTTGTAATTGGGACATGCTTGATTTGATTTGATAGATTTAATCGATTTGATATCTATTGATAATATTAGTAAAATTTATAATCTTATTTGGCATTTAAGTTTTAATAATTTATGAAGAAAATATTATTAAATATGATAAAAATATTAAATAATAAATAACTTTTTATAGACAATATTTTTAACTATCTTATGCATTTAAACGATTACTTAAGATAAAATAAAATGTATAAATAATTTATCAGTTGTCACTGCATTTACAATTAAAAGTTGTTGAAGTACTTTTTATTCAAATTTACTGTTTTAAACTTTAAAAATTATAATTTTTTCTTTTCATGTACCTACAGATAACGTTTACCCTGGTATCTTATGTGAATAGGACAAAAAAGTATATCTTTTCAGAAAAATGAAATATTCATCACATTACCTATATACAAGAACGTGTATTTATAACATCAATCGTATAGCGTCTATGGATATATGTATATTTTGAAAGGATTATATTCAACTCAATCTCTTTGACTAACAAAACGTTCAATTAGCAAGTTCATTTTAGTGCTTGGACCTTTTCGAAGGATCATGTTTAAACCTTTTTCTGAAAATATTTTCATGCGATTCGAATGAATAAGATGAATGACATCATTCTTTAAGTAAGCATTGGTGTTCAATTGTGTTTACCTTCAAAAGTACAAGCACTCGCATACATTATGCGAATCATAAACGGCTTGACATGAATGTTAATTTTTATTTTCAAAATTTTCGCAATACTGTTCAATTTGCTAAAAATCTTTATACTTTGGTCTTATCTACTTTTATGAGTGAATTCTTCACTTTATTTTTTGTTGTCTACTATTTTGTTTTACCGTAAGATACTGTTATATACTGTTGACTTAAATTATTTTTCTGAATGAGATTCCATGTTTAGAAAGCTCATTGATTATTTTTTAGAAATTTACAAAATCACTGTAACACTAATACAACAAGTACAAATTAATCAAACTAATAAAATTAAAAATAAATTTCGATAAACTGTTATTATTTACTTTTTACACTTTTGTACATTCTTTTTATTAGAATGATTTGATTTACGATAAAAAAGGAAGTTTCTTAAGTCTAAATTTCTAGTAAATAAAAATGGACTAAATATCGAATAATTCCACTCATTTATTTTATTCCTTTAAAACAGTATTATGAAGTTTTTTATTTTTTACATCAAAGAATCATAATGTTTTAATTTGCTTAAGCATTTCGAGTATAAAATTTTCGAACTTCTATAAAAAGAATAATAGTTATAATTTTGCTGCCTATGTCCCAAGAGTTCGATTCTTATAAAAAACAGTACAAGGGCAATTAACTCTCTAGTCATTGTTGCAGATTAAATACAAAGTAAAAACATGTCATGCTTTTTTTTGTTCCTATAATTACAAAACGTAATTTCATAAATAATTTTCCTCTTTTTTTCACGGATTTATATTCATAAAAAAATTCTACGATCTTATTCCCCTGTTCCTAAGCTCTATAATCGCGCTCGCTGTATTATCTCAGAATTGCGCACTCGTAAATTACTTCGACTTTATGCGAATACGCCGCGTGTGACTTTGACACTTATTCCCGCTCTTAAAAGTAAGGCGCAAGTGTAATTGCGAATTTGTAGAGAATTCGCCAATGCAAACACTTACTGGGTCGTTGAACAATTCTTCCATCCTGCTCTCGACACTCTTTTGCTTCTTCGGGCGTACGAGTAGGTAGATGCGCTCCAAGTCTGAGCAGCTTCGCAGAAGCTTTTCTACCAGGATTTTGCCAAGAAAGCCCGTTCCTCCTGAAAATTCAAAATAAAATGAGGATTATTTTTTTGGTAGGTTATATGGATTTTACTTGTTGAATCAAAGTACTTAAAATATCTATGTTAGATTTTACTGTTGGAGTTGATTATTACTTATAATAAATTTTATAACATTGTTAAATTAATCTTTTTTTATTTTATTGTAAATTAAAAGTGAACTTTATCTTATTGAGATAGATAGAATTAAATTTCATATTTTTGCATATTATTTTTAGTAATTTTTTAATGATAAATATTGTTTAATGGGGAAACAGTACTAAAATATTTATAGATATCGATATTAAAATAATATTTCAATAATAATGATAAATATTTTTAAATATTAGAATAATATTATCCTGAGAAAAAAATTTTATTAATACATTAATAATAGATTTCGACTAAATATTCCGTTACCTTAACTGAATATTCAATTATTTTAACAGTCTGACAGTTGTTGTGACTGCAATACTAATGACCCAATTGAATCAACAGAATTTTCTGTTAATATAACCGAGGTGCAATTAAATCAACAGAAACTTCTTTTAAATAAAAGGAATACCACGCAGATGTATATTGACAGAACTTTAGTTGAATCAAGTATACATTTTTCTCAGTGTATAATATCATAATAAACAATCTTACAGTATTAGTAAATATTATTGTGATATTGAACTGATAATACAGAATTAATAAATTATTTTAATATTAGAATAATATTTCTATATTACTATAAATGAATATTATTTCAATATTAAAATAATATTATAAAGCAAAATATTGTTTGTCTTTTAGAAAAAAGAAAATAGCTATACCTGTGATGAAAATACATTGATGTGCGTAAAAGTCCTGTAGCGGAGTTCTCTTGGTGATTATTCGTCCATTAATGTCGAGAGTTTCCGTAATTTCGTTGTTGTTGGTCTCGTTGGCAATCGGTTGCCTGCTATACACACATTCTCCCTAAACAGAGGAAAAAAATTTGTAATGTTGCGTTGACTGCGTTTAAAAATCGTTTATATATTTATGCTTTTAGAAAGGCGGACGATTTAAATATTTCTAGCTAACTCGAGTCGCAATCCAGGACAGTGAATATTGACACAAAGATTACAAGAGTATCTCGACACAAATAAACTGGATTGTGATCTATAAAACATTTTTTAGCTGATTAGTTCCAGGTACTTGATATCTGCGATGCATTACAACTAGGTGATATTTTGATTATTGTCGTCTTTTTTAAAAGCTTATGCTCTTGATTGTTTATGAGATTATTTACCACTTGAATTAAATAATACGAATACATTAAAAACTTAGTATAAAATTATGTATATATAAATATACTAAAATACACATCGCTATCGCTATTTAAAACTATATCTCCCTAAATCTCTCAACATCTTAATTGAAACACCAGTCTTGCAAAACCGGACTCACACTACTTAAAGCCCACTCACTTCACTTTCACTCCCAATCAACATAAAAGCCAAAAATCAACCGAAAATCAACCTAGCCACTACCAGCCCCGGCAACTTATGACGCCAGGATCAACGAAAACCATAAAGCCAAACTCTCCAACGGACCTGCTGAAATCACTGAAAGCCGCAAAGCAATCTCCAAGGCAAAACGGAAACTCTCTCGGGCGAAATGTAATTTACCGCGTGCGCGCACGGTCAATGCATCCCGCACGCGAACTTCCTTAACGAATGACGCGCTGATATTATAGCTTCGCGGTGCATCTTTTCTCTCGGCAGGTTCGACGAACTCGGCGCTTCGATGCCTGGGATCCGTAGTGCAAGCCGGGGCAGAAAACCAGTTCAATCGAAAAAATAAGTTGGTCTCGGTGTCAAGGACAGCGAGTTCCTTGGCTGTTTTTGCTGGCTGGGATGAGAGGAAGGAGAGAAAGGTTTACAGTTAGGTGGATGGGATGGTGCCGTTGCGAGGCTGGTCATTACGGAGAGATCTGATGGAGCTTGGGTTGCGGAAGGTTGGGGATCGGTGACGTTTTGGGTGGCTGATATTTTTGGAATTTGAGGAAGAAAGTTTGGCTGTTTGGGAGTGACGAGGTGGTGATTGAATTGTAATTTATTGACTTTGATGGCGAAATTTTGTTTGGGGAACATTTTTTGAGAGTCCTGAACTGTTTTTGTAACACCGGAATATTTTTCGTTTAATACATGTTTTTCTTTAGTAAAGTGTATCTGTTGGGTTGAAGAAACTTTAAGCTTCGAGTAGAAATTTATAACGATACGTTTTCTAGGAAAGCATAATTTTTTCAGTTTTAGGTCAGGATCTTAGAAAAAGCTATTAGATGCATCGTCGTTCCTAGAGCGTCATAACGGACTCGACTCGTCTCGCTCTCGCTAAGTCCCCTTCTTGTTTTGCTTCTATTTCATGCATACCTTTCTCTCCCGCTCTTCCATCTTTACCGAATTCAAAGAAATCCAGTTCTCTGCCTACATTTTTCCGGTATAACCATAATTACTATAATTTCTAATTTATAACAGTAAAATGTATAACAGTAAGAAAATACACTACAATAATAAACTATATTTTTATAAACATAAGTTAATAAAAAATCATAACAAACAATCTACGTGACTTGATTTTCAAAATTCGGTAAAATATTATCTCAGATCGCTATTCCTGCCCGTGCACTTCCGATTCTCCGTAAGTGATTCCGTTAAAAAGAAACCAAGCCGCGAACCGAAAGGGAAAACCAGGCTCCCCGCGAAAGCGATTTTTCAAGCAAAAACCGCCTATCAGCCCAGAAATTATCAGGATAAACATCAACGCGCTCCTTTTTTCAAAAATCACCTCTTACGTCGTAGTTTCAAAAGCGAATCTCGATCCCCCGTATTATCTAATCCTTTCATTGTGAAAATGTTCGCTCGCACAAGAAAGTCTCTCTCGCAACAAAGCAACCTTTCTCCTCGCTTTTTCAAACATTGTAACCGACACATACACACACACACACACATATCCCATAACTTTTGAAGAATCGTCCCGACCAAGCATCTCTCCTTTCCTCCCGAGTTTCCCACGCCTGGATCCCCGTAATCCATTTTGTAAGAGCCGATCGATCGGCGTTGATCGCCGCGCGGCTCTAATACGTGAAACACAGCGTCAGGCGTTACGTGCAGTTATCGCACACCGGCTAAGCAGAGATGTATATAGAAGCGCCCGAGTCTCCTCGTTATATTACATGGGGGGGCCTTTATGTAACGCCTCGGCTCTCTTACCGATTTACCGCCGACGCTGACCGGGCGCGGTTCCATAACTTCTTTTCAGACAGCTCTCGGACCTTGCCTCATCTTTGACACGCGCCTCCTCGTCCTCTTTCCGTCCTCCTCTTGCCGTAAGAGTACGTTCGCTGCTTTTTTTATTTTTCGCGGGGGAAGAGACTTTTTGGGGATATGAAAGGCCCTGAGAGGATGTTTAAAGACCGGCCTTGTGCCTTTGTTGGGCGGGTCTCTTATTTTCGCGGCTGTGGAAATGTATTTGCGGTACGCAAATGCCAGTATGTATATTTATGACGAGGCCTCTTTTTTATCTTCTTGCAGCGCCGAAAAATTGAAGAGACGCGGCTTTGGGACTGCGCGTGAATTCTTGGCCGATTCGTTACGCTGGTGGTAATATTACCGAAATATCGGTAGGATATTTTGAAACTTGAATCGGTACTTTTCAAAGTGTGAAAAACGATTTCGGTTGGACGGAAATAAATAAAATTTGTATCGCATAATACATTATGCTATATAAAATTTTTTTTCGAGAAGCGCGAATTACGCGCACAGAATTCGCAACTATTTTCACTTTATGTAACTCAAGCGCGAACAAGTTTGGCTAGATTTCTCCGTGGATCCTCGGCAGATGATAAATTTGAGAACTCACCTGTTGCCGCTTTTGCTTAATTCGAGAGAGAGAAAAAAAGTTTCTGCGCGGAGGATTTCCCAATGCCGCTAAATTCGACGTAAGTGTCAAATAAGTGAGCGCTTTGTTAGTAGTATGTACGCGGTGATTGTTTGTATTTTGATTTTGATGTAATACAAAACAGCGTGAACGTTTGATTTTTGATCGGTTTTACGTACAATTATGTTTGAAAATTTTGACATAATTGTAAGGTCATTTCATTAATGGCCTTTTCCTTTTATGTGAATAAATATAATTGAGTTTATACGAAAAAAGTAGGAAATTATTAAAAAAAATTATAGCAATGTGTGTAACAAGCGCATAAAAGCAACTTTCCGTAAAAAATTAATAAACTACGATTGTTAAAAAAATTAAATTGTCAACATAATTACAATAACTACAATAATTCATTATAATTTAAAAAAAAAAAACAAAACAATGCTACAATCACAATACGTTCAAATTGAACATAGCCTCTTAACCCAATCATATCAAACGTACACAATTAACTGAATTCAAACCGATGTTAAACCAACGGAAAATCACTTTGAATTACAGACACACGAACTCCAGGCTCACAAAACACGCCCTTTAAATCAACCAATCACAAAATCAGCTCGAACTCTCACAGCGAAATTCCCCCCAAAAATTCAGCACATTCAAAACACGAGCAAAAAAAAACCCTCCGTATCCCCAACCTCTTGCGCACAGAGAGAGAGAGAGAGAGAGAGCCCTCGGCTCTTGTAAACAACTCACATTTCTGTGGAGATCGATGTCCAGCAGCATCTTGATAGTGTCCTCGAAATATCCAAAGTTCAAAAAAATGCCAGTTCCCCTGAACGCTCTTGAAAAAAAAAAAAAAAATCACTGCCGCAGCCGCGCAGGACTCACAGCTGCATCTTCGATCTAACAATCCAAAGACTCTCAGTCGCAGGGGGACAGGAGCCGGGGCTGTGTCTTTCGCGGCCGAGCTACCAAACGCTACAGTCTCGAGGCTGATCGCGCGCCCGCTAAAGGATCCCCCACTATCCAGCTCTGTGTGCGTGTATACGTGTGCGGCTTTATACGCCGGCGCGATGTATATAGAGGTTCGGCCGCGCGCTTCGTGAACGGCGGCTGAGGACTACCTCTGAGACTGCCCCCGTCGGCTCTTTCTATCCGCGGCCGTTTTTCCTTCCGCTCCTCGCACCGATCTCTGTGTGTTATAAGTGTATACCTGCGCCGAGCGCTAGGGCCGCGCGGCTATTTATCAAATCGGCAGGAGAGCTGTGCCGTGTGACGCGCTCTGTGGCGCGCGAGCGCCAGCGGGGAGAGCCAGCGGCCCCGGCGCGCATGCGATAAACTTGACACGTTTCCGCGAAGATAAAAAGGATCGTTAAGGGGGATCGGTTAGCGGATGCCGACGGGGAGGATGAGACTGCGCCCGATGGCTGTTGTTGAAGCGCGGCCGAGCTTTCTTGTTGAGTTGCTGCTGATGCACGGAGAAATGTTTGTTTTTTTTTTCTTTTATTTATTTATTGTTTTTCTTTTTGTTGAGCCGGGAGTATGCGGCGGCGTGGAGGTGTGAGCAGAGCCCGAGGATTTGTGTAATGGCTTGCGCAATGTTTTTGCCCGCACGCGCGCGATCTTGGGAATGTCTGATTGGATATGTCCGGGAAGAGGATTCGGCAGGCTGGGCTTTATTCTAATTTAATGTTGTGCTTAAGGGTTATTTTCTGTCACTGTTTTGAATGTTTTTTTTTTCTTTTGGTGTATTAAGTTGGAGTGGTTTATTTTTCTTACGGATTATGAAAGCTTTTGCAGAATTCGAGGAATTGGGTAATAGTTGTACACATTTATTTATGTAGATCGGATCGATATTGATTTATTTACATACGATTTGTGTATGTATGTACTTGCTTTATATAATATCTTTATTATACATTTACATGATACAACATGCATTATTTATAAATGATATCAAAATAATATATTTCTAATTTATTAAAACATATTATTGATTTTAAAAATCTATTACCAATTTCACAAGTTGTAACATTGCTTTACAAATGCTAATTTTACTCCGAAATAATTTTGTTATAACATAACTGCTTCATTATTATTGAAAAAAACAATAAACTGGTCAGATATCTTTCTTCGAAAATAAAATATTTTCAAAGATTGGTTTTGATTTTTAAGTTATCGTAGCAGTAAATTATGTTTTTTAAATCGAAATTAATCTTTATGCTATTAACAAGCTCAGAGAGAGCATAATATAGAAATAAGAAATTTAAAAATCTTCACTTTTTACTGATAAATTAAAATAAATGTAAATTTAGTTACGATTAGATAATGCGTCAAACATTTATTCATAACAAACCAGTATCAAAGTCTATTAAATAAAAGACATAAATATTAAAAGTTAACTCAGAAAAATAAAATTGCTTAAAAAATAAATATATGAACTGCATAAATTGTTCAATTATTAGTTTCGTATATAAATTAAAAGACATATTTTATCATTACTTACAGGTTTTAAGGTTTAGAGTAGTCGAACTAGTTAATTTACAAATTAGCAAATCTATGCAATTACTTCCGCGTTACAACGTTTTGATAAAAACTGTGTACCTCCATTCTACCTCGCTATGTACGCATTTCTTATTGTCGTTTTGGTTCCGATTTCATCACAAATCGATATCGATTGCTATTGTTTCTACTTGCCTCTAATAATGTTCATATGCTTAATTCCTTGATAATCAATATTTTATATATCTACTCATTTCTGCATAGTAAAATATTTATTTAATAAAAATACCATGACGTAACACTTTATAAATTTATCGACTAAGATCGAATAAAAATTTTAAAAGTTTCAGATATTTTTTCAAAATTTCTTCTAATGTTGACAATATGTGTTTTATCCACGTAAAATTTTTCTTCGTAAATTTTGGAAATGTGAATTCATTTACTTCAGTTTCGGAATAATATTTTTAGGAATATTTTATAAAAAAGAAGTCCTACTCAAACACCTTCAAAAATAGAGTAAACTTAAGTTTGTGTATATAAGTGTGTTCGTAAATATGTGCGTGTATGTTGTGAAGCTTTAAACACAATAAAGGCACCTGCCAAGTTCATTTTGACCGTGATTTTTCTATGTTGTGTTGTGTATACTACATAGTGTTAAAAAGAATAAAAGTACCTTCCAAGTTCCAAGTTCTGTTGAATATTCATTAATAAAAAATAAGCTAAAATTGACAATAAGGTTTTAAATTATAATTAAAATAATGCGTAATGTACAAAAAAATTTAACTATCTCATAAATCAATGCATAAATCAATGCACTAAATCAATGCCAATGAAGCTTTAAGACGTAAGTCGTGATATTGCAAAAATATTCTCAAGTGACTTTCAACATTTTGCCTTACACTCATAGATACTATAAATGTATGAGAATAAGTATATACTTATAATTTAACAAATCTATTAAAAATTTAAATTAAAAGTAAGTCTTAGTTTCCCGGAGGTCCTGCAATAATTATACCATTTTCAATAGGAAAATCAAGCAACTCATTTTTCTTGGGTTATCCGCGGTCATCAGTTTCTGCTACGCATGAGCTCAGTTCTGTTTAATCTCAAATATTGACACTTGCAGGGGCACGACTTTTCATTTGAAGTGATCGGGCGTACATTGATTTTCTTAGAAAAATTCGAATGCATTTGCATCTTTCTCAAGGGGGTTCACTTGTCATTGGTTTTTATAAAACGTGACGTCAACCCGAACTTTGCTCATTCGTTAACGTATGAAAAGTCATTTTGTCTTTTTATATTAAATATTTCCACATTTCTTAATTCTCGCGAGGCTTAATGACTTTATTATTTCATTGGAAACGTTTCTTCGTTGATTTGGTAATAATCAATTTTTTTATTCACAAATTAAATTTTTTATATGATTCATTTAAGTTTATCGTGACAAAATTCAGAGTTATTTTTATGCTAATACAGTTATTAAGAACGCAATTAATAATAATTGTATATAATAGATAAAACACGCGACTCTGTGATCGTTTTACTAACTTTAATACATAATACATAAAAACTGCAATTCTGTTATACTGTTAATAATACTTAATACTTCCAATTCCACATTTTCAAACTACCTAGTGTATCATTTACTTTTTCAACATTACCCAATTATACTAACCAGCAACTCAAAACTTTTGCAAAGACGACGATCGTAAAACTCTTAAGAAACCATGCAATCTATTTTATTTCTCCTCACACATGACAGTAACATTACATAATCCACATCTCCATCCTCTACTCTAACAAAAAGAGAAAAGAAAAATAAGAACAAAATACATAAATAAACAACGCGAAAACTCGCTCCAGTAACACGTGCGAAAACCACGCGCGATTGCAAAAGTAACCCCGTTCCATACTAATACGCTCCGACCTTTAAACCTCTTGTTCACCCAGCTCCTACGACACTCGGTTTCTCTCAAAAAATCCTGTTCGTATAAACACGCGCGAACGCTTTGAAATTTATTATAAAAAGTGAAACCGCTCGCGCGCCGCGCGGCTTCTTCAAATCGATGCGCGCGCAATTAATATTCAATATACATAAAGGATCTTGCACGATGGAACCTTGGGGCACTGGTGTCGCGCGAGTCTTTCCACACACACCTCCGGCTCGCCGAATATCAATAACCGGCGTAGAAATTTCTAGTTTGATTTGCGAGCTCGTTTCGTTGCACTGCTTTTGTCCACGTGGAGTTAGGCCGAAATGCGCTTTGGGATGGATTCGGTTTTCCCGCGAGTTGGAGGTGACGTGGTAAAGCTAATAATTCGGGCTTTTAGCGAGGTTCTTTGAGAGAATGGTGCGAGTTGAGTGACTTTGCCCTGTCCTTTCTTTTAAGCTACATGTTTTCGTTAGTTGTTTTAGAGTAGTGTTTTATTGTAGGAGAGGTGGAGAAGTGAATTTCGCGAAAATTTTAGGTTTTAGCAATTTTATTGCTGTCTTGCTTTCTTCTAATCGATTCTATTTTAAATTTCGTAAGAGATTTATCGTTTTGTGTACGTAGATATGTCTTGTAAAATTTAAATTTGAGGTTTAGATGGTATTGGAAAATCTTCCGTGATACATTGACAGCTTATTGCTAATAGCACTCTCAGATTTAGATCACTATAGAAATTTTATAGTAAGTAATTAACTTAATACATCATTTTTTCGTTTTATGCGTCATTAGATAGAAAAAACGAGGTATTTACTGAAGACAAGTAAATACCTTGTAAGACGTTAATTAGACCTATTATAGCGATAATAATGGAAATATTCACTCTTTAAAAACTCATTGACTGCTATTACAAACTGATTTCCTTTTAAAATCTACAATTTTAAAGACAAATAGAATATTTTGAAAACTACTAGAAAAGGCCTTAGTTAATTATTCGATATAATCTATTATGTAAAATTGGAAAAAACTGTATAGAAATGAGTTTAAAATTATTCAACAGGATTAAAATAAGCCGTTAAACTAGAATACTTTAATTTAATTTTTTAACATTTGTTATCTAAATTCTACAATTTCAACACTTAGACCACAACAAAAATTATTTGTAATAAATTTAGGTAAAACAATAAGTATCAAAATCAGTCAGTCATAGAATAGTTTTATTGTTATCATACAGAACAAATGTACTAAAAACTAATACGCAAAGTAATCGTTGTGTGCTCATCTCGATGCTTATACGAGATTACCTATGCAGTCAAACAAGTTTATCAAATAATTTCTCGACTCTGTTATCATGTTATCAAATAATGCTTTAAAGCTTAAAGTACTTATTGCTTATTGATTGAACCTGCAATCAGCTGCAAGCATCTTTATATTTAAAAGTTTATACTACTCTGGTAGAATTTTAAATATTTAAAATGGAATCAAAACTCGGAAATAGGAATTAAAAATGGACAAGAATGTTTACATTTTAAATATCTTGCAACTAAGTTTAATATCAGAGTATAGTATTATGACAATTAATTTGTCGAAATACGTTAAAAAAGCTTTTAGAAGTTGTAAATAATACACATTTCTATAATAGTACAATGTACAGACCCTAAATAAATAGTAAATAAGTAGTTAGGAAAATGTAAATAAAGAAGTATTATATTGATATCACTCTAACCTCAAAATCATGTCCTCGACATGATCTTTTTGCTCTAACGGTATAAAATATACTTTTATACTTGTGTGTAATTTAATTATTTAGCTTCTGTGACATATTTCGCCCTCGATGTATTCGCTTCGCTAAGTTGAAAAACGTTTCACGAGATATACTATCAACGTTCACATGCGCCTTGTCAAAATGTACACGTAACCAATTTTACTATACATTTAATAGCTTGTAAGTGTCTAAGAATCTACAATATAGTAAATAGCTATGAAATGTGCGAAAAAGCGTTTCGTCGTTTGCTAAGAACAACCAAGTAAAACAACCTTGTTTCGAGCCTGTGCCTAGGTTAAATATCTATTAAATGCTTAGGAAACAGATTCTACCTGCGTATATTCTTTCACAATGCAAATTATCATCAATAAAAAAAATCGATACTACATCAATAATATCGATACTGTAACTAAAATACATTTTTCCAATAATTGTGATATTTATAGAATATAATTGTAATACCGATAAATTTCAAGCATCTGTATAGATTCTGCTTTGGTATTCGATAATATTATATAAACGTTTTTGAGAATTTTATAATAGAACATTTTTTTAGAATTTTTGTTTACAAGTTGAAAAAAATTTGTTTTGGGTGTAAAAAGTCTATTGTTAAAAATATGTGCCTTGTATAAAAATCGTGATGTAATTTGTACTGATGCGTAGATTCTCTTATCCTCTTCTCCTATTATCTTATTCCTGTCTCTGCTTTTATGCTATCCTTTGAATCTAAGGAAAGTGTGAATTATTTAAAAATATAATAAGATTAAAATAAGTATTCTTTGTACTTATAGTACAAGTCTATCACTTACATTAGACTTTTAATAATTAATATATTTATCTAATATTTCTGATCATTTGAGATTAAAATTTTTAAGAACTTATTATGTTTTCTTAAATGTATATGAGCAGTCCTACAGAACTTTTAATTTTTTGTGTGTAATTACTCTCAATTTATACTTCGTGATCTGTAGTTTGCCGTGAGAAGCACAAATCGCACTAACTTCAAATTTTTTCATTTGATCAAGTAAATAAATCTTAAAATTAGTACAAGTATGTAACTTAAAAATCAAGTATTATCTTTCTAAAAAATTTGATTGCACTTTTTAAAAGTTCCGTATCATCCTTCATTTTACTTTTGTACCAAATTCAGGGTTAGCTTTCAAAAATAAGTTAAAACTTCAAGTTTGCCCGGATTATATCCTTTTCTCGATAAATTGAGAGTTGTGGCAAAGCAATTTTTTGTCTGCAGATTGTCTTACAGTGCTTGCAAAGTTTACTGATACATTTCTTACGATGACTTTTTTAGCATATACATCAATTTTTATAGATAGTTAAATTTTTATTTAAAAAAAAAATTCTTCAGAAATGTTACGACTGCGGAATCGATTATTTATTCCATACTTATTCGACTGGAAAAATTCTTCTACTGTATGTAATACTAATTTTAAATTATATTTTCTATAGAAATCTATTTTATTATATATATACTTCTTATTTATGAATTTCTTCTCAGAGTACTTATTTTTCTTACTTTTAGAAAATATATTTTGCTTATTCTCAATATGATTATCTTCTAAGGGTTGCCTTTCAAATTTAATTCTTAAACGTAAGTACGATTACGTTAAGAGATGACTTCTACAATACTTTCAGTTATTATTAGCTAGGTACATTTTTTTTACTTTTTTGATAGTTTTAGTTTATTTTATAGTAGTTTTTTGTGGTAATTTTTTTTTTTTGGAAGTTAGTAGGTAATTTTAATTAAAAAACAAAAAAAAAAAAACGTTACCTACTACTTTGCGAGTTTTTAATTTTTTTTTATAACATTATAGTGCTTTTATAGTAGCGAGGAGAGCAAGAAAAATTAAAAAATTCGCTGAGGTATTAATCAGGTATCTCAGACATTCGTTACTTCCAA
>UELX01003980.1:0-20290 GCA_900480035.1 Eupelmus urozonus
AACAATATAACAAGAATGTGATATGTATTATAGTTTGTACTGAAGTGTGCAATAAATGAATCTATCTATCTATCTATCTATTTAACTTCGATGTTTATTTTTATTTACAGAAATGCACAACCTGTACAAAGAGTCGTTAGAATAAGTCCAAACGGAAGTCTGATGGCAACTGGTGGAACAGACGGTTTCATTCGTCTCTGGCACTTTCCTCAGATGACCAAGCTCCATGAGTTAAAAGGTCACGATAAAGAGATCGACGATATCGATTTCAGCCCAAAAACGAAACAACTCGCCACCGTTGCGAAGGACGGAAAATTAATAATTTGGAACGTGGCCAATGGCGCAAAAGTCAAAGAACTTACCTGGAGTCCCTCGGACGATGAGAAATCCGTTTTCAAGAGGTGTCGCTTTCGCAAAGCCGTGGCGGAAAGTCCGACGAGTCCGCAGCAGTTGTTCACTCTGTCGAATTCGCTGCCATCAAGGGACAGAAAAATCAGAAAGGTTCACTATGGCTTTTTGCAGCTGTGGAATGTCGAGCTGGGCCAGGTCGAAAAACTGGTGACGTACAAAGAAAATTTGTCGGAGCTGGCCGTCTCCGATGATGGGAAGTTTGTGGCCGTAGGCACAATGTCCTCCGGTACTGTAGATATGTTTATAGCCTTTAGCCTGCAGAAAGTACTGCACGTGCCTGGTGCGCACAATATGTTCATCACGAATCTGGAATTCTTGCCGACCGAACTCGATGGCCCGCCGATCACGAGCAACGCTGAGGCAGCTGTTATTAGCTGCTCCGTTGACAACAAGATCTGCATTCACAGTATACCTTATAGACGTAAGTTAAAACATTCATGTATGATCTTAAAGTAGTAGGAATTATATAATTATTTTTAATTTAAAAGAAAAATATCTATTAAACGTGTTTCTTAATTTAAGTCACGAAAATTTTTTATAAAGTACAACATATTTGTTATGATATTATTAATTTCTCATTTTTAAATTTACTTTCTTTTTATTTTTCAGATGCATTACCATTTTGGCTGTTCCTCATCTTTATAATTCTAAGCATTTGCGGTGCATTTATACTTTGCAGTTATTTGGGCATTTGACCAAAAGTATGTGTTACTAATATTGTGTCAAGTCCAGAATTTGTACATTACAATTACAGAATACTAGGACCGCAAATTTCACAATGACGTGGACTTTGGGGAAAAAAAAAATAGGAATCTATTAAACAGAAAACAAATTTTTTAATTATAACAGTTATTGCAATTGTTCTTTGTTTTGCACAAGATTAGACGTGGCGAGGTCAAAACAAAGGTGTTAAATAGGTTATTTATATACACATATTTTGTGAAGTACTAATGTTCAATGATATTGTTTAATAGGTAAAGTTAATGGTTCATTAAATTATTGTAAATGATATTGTTTGTGCATAAGCTTGTGTTTTTTATTAATTTTAACGTATTGTAAAACCTTATTTTAAAATATCAAAATAGCGTTTAAGTTTTATTACAAAGAGAAAAGTGCATTAAATTTATTTTTAAAAATTGGATTATACAATGAATTAAAAAACCGACTCAAAAACGAGTTGAAAAAAATACTGATTGTTCTTCATTTGGTTGGCCTGAAAGCCATACCCTTTTATCCTTTTTATAGTTTTTAAAACATTTTTAAAACACTATTTTCTTTCCTTATTATTGAACTGAAATGTAAATTTAGTTTTAGCACTTATATTAATTTCAAATGCGAGAAAAATTTTCAATAATTAACTATCTCTAATTCAATTGTATATTATTAAATCGATTTGTTTCTATCCTTCAACAGGGATTAGTTGCTACAAATAAACTTTTATACAAACTCAATGGCTTTTCAAATCAAGACCAACAATTTTGGACTATTTCAGAGACTTGTGCACCCTGACTAACCAGAGGATGTCCAAGACCAAATGAACAATAAAATCGGAATTGCTCGCGGTCATTTCGTCTGAAAATGTTTAAAGTACCTTCCATTTGCTTAGAAAACCATTACTCGCCATTAATTCAAAATAATCTTTGAAACTATCAACAAAACCGAAAATAATTATTAAAAACCAACATTATTTCTCAATCAGCATCATCACAACATAAGACAAATAAATTGCTGCTCGGGACCTTGAGCCCAAATGACTTTTCGTTTTCGACCCACTCGAATCATCTCTGCATACAGACACGTATATAGACACTTTAACGCGCCCAATCCACGCTCAGTCGCTTTTGCTCATCTGTGCGCTATGTATCCGTGTTGTTACATTGCCACATGATAATAGTGCGTATACAGTGTCTACCGCGCTTCAAATGCTTTGCGCGCCATTCAGCCGCTTATCTATTTTGCGGGCTTTTACTATTGGAACGTAATCGGTGATAACGAATATTAATTTCCTCCGATCTAAGATTGTGATAAGGCATTTCCTTTTATGTTTTTTCAAGTACGATAAGGTTTTATAAATGTTTTCCACGCTCAAGTTGCCTCAATTCTGCGCGACAATGTCGAAACATTATGCAACTGTTACCAAAGGCGTGAGCCAGTCGCCGGATTTTTTCTTTAGACAGGTAATTTGAAAAATAAAAGAACACGTTAGTGAGATTTTTTAGATTGCTGAGTGGTGTGGGTGTTTCGATTGTTTGCTTGGGAGCATTGGCACTTTGTCTTTGCGGTGTTGGTCTGCTTTCTGGAGTTGCACTCTTAGAAAAGTTGAGTGTTTCGTTCGTTCGATTAGGTGTTCGTTGGCGATAAATGCGTTTGATTGTTCTCAAATTTGTATGTAGTACAGTAAGAGGTTAGACTATTATTTTTATTATTATTATTATAAATCTATTTTATCTACAATCGATAATATTTATAAAGCGGGAATAATAAACATCTTTAAACATTGTATTTTGTTTATGTTTTAAGAAACAAATTGAAATAATTTGAAATAAATTTTATAATATGCATTCAATTTAATAGGATATTACGAAAAAAGATATTGCGGTTTTTTATTCAACTCAGTGTTTTCTTTAAAACAACAATAATTGACACTTTGACTGTTCAATATTGCGCGCGATTGAAGTGTATATATATAGCTTCGCATCATTTATAATAGTTCTCTTTTATACTACACTGTAAATTTTTTGCGTTCCCATGTAATTCTGTTTTAGTATAGTAAATTTTTTTGTTATAATTTATTTACTCACGAAATTTTAAATTTAACTAAATATTTGTATGTTGAATGTAATATTTTTATAGTTTTTATAGTACCTAATGTTTAATTCGACCTTATTAGAAAATATCGAAAACAATTCTTACTTCAACAATTCTTCAACTTTCACATTAAAAGAATCAAATAGAATTATTTGCAATATAATTTTTATGATGAAATGTAATCACATTTAATTGACTTTTTATATTGTGCATCACATGAAGTTAACCAAAATAAATTGTAAAAATTGGTTTTAAGGGATTTTTAAAAGGGTCGAGTAGATTATACCTGTAGGAAATATTAAATAACTTAAAAATTATATTGCAATTATTAATTAGATTAGTTGGGGAAAATTTTTTTTTTAAAGATTGTATGTTTAACAAGACGTTTACGTCATCCGTTTTTTCAAAACAGTTCCATTAATTTTGGATAAAAAATTATATCGGTATCAAAATATTTGAGCTTATCGACATTAAGTACTGATATTTCAAAATAAATAATTGTTTTTAACTAAAATGAACGAAACTTTTCTGAAAAACTGATGAGGTCAGATTCTAGTGCAGTATATACATCTTCAGAACAAAATTTTTTAACGTATTTAATTAATTAATATTAATGATATAAATGTTGAAATTGCATTTAATATTCTGTGTAACTTTTAATTTTACCTTTTTATTTAGTCTTAATATTTACAATTTAATTCTCTTAATGTATTATTAAAATAATTTCGTATTAAAATATACTGATTTGAAATTAACATGGAACTTATTATTCATTTTAACACTAAATTATTATAACTAACGATTCGTGTTAAATATGGCGCAAAATAAATTAGAGTGTACACTTGCAGAAGCAACATTATTCTTAGCAGTATATAATGATAAACTGAAATAACATCTTACGATTTTAGTTTTTTGATCCTGTTTCTTCAACTTATACATATTTACTGGCCGACGTTGAAGCAAAAGAATCAATACTAATCGATCCAGTCATAGAATGGGCCGAACGAGATTCAAAAATTGTGAATGAGCTGGGTCTCAACTTAAAATATGCAAGTAAGTCGTAAAAAAATATTATTGCTTTTTCGTTGGCTCATCAAAGATTACCATTAAGATACCCTTAAGGAAAAAACACTCAATTCGATTTTGTTGTCGTATACACTTAATGAAAATTGTATGTATTATTAAGGTTGTACGATATTTGATTTTAATTGGCCGTAAGAAATCACGGTCTATTTGAATATTTTTTTGTGAAGATATTTATAGAATTTTTTAAAATTTAAGAACTATACAAAAATTTGGCCAAAATGAAATTGTATTTATACTGTTTGATTCGCCATCTGGATGATTAAATATTCTCTTTTAATTTATACTGGTATTACATTTAGAGAAAAAAAGGATAAAGTTACTTATACTTTGATTTCCTTTATTTTTTTAATCTTCATAAAAACAGAATAAAAAAATTTGAACTGTATTCACAGCAAAGTTGTCCATGTACTAAAAACAAATTAAATCCAAAATTAAATTTAAATATTTTCAATCTAGCGTAACTTTTCATCAAAATGAGCGTTGCAATTTTCGGTACCTGTTCTACAAAATAATATATATTATTATTATCTATCAACTAATATTTAATATAGAAAATGATTGGCTGTGCAAGTTTACTCATCTCCCATCATAGATATAAATTAATTAAAAAGCCTACTGCAGTCACCAATTATAATATATAACCGTACATGAAAAAAATAGTTATTTCGTTATAAAATATTTATTCCAAGGCATTAAATAAAAAAATTAGAAAATTAATACTACCGCTATTTGCAGTGAACACGCATATGCACGCGGACCACATAACAGGCAGCGGTAAGCTGAAAATGCTCCTGCCTGGAAGCATATCTGTGATATCGAAAGAAAGCGGGGCACAGGCAGACCTGCTGCTTCAGCCCGGAGATTTAGTGAAATTCGGCAGGCACTGCTTGAAGGCTTTTCCGACGCCTGGACACACTGCTGGTAAGCTGTGCTTTGATTATTGCTTTATGGGATTATTTATTAAATATGTGTAAACCAGGATGCTGGAAAACCGATTTTTCAATATTTTTTTGAGGATGGCGTTTACATTTACTTTGATGAATTTGAGATTGAATTATAAGTTGATTTTTGTGATTTTAATTGTCTAGGTTGCATGACGTACGTTTGTGAGGAGCAGGGAATAGCGTTTACCGGTGACACTCTGTTGATACGCGGTTGTGGGAGAACAGATTTTCAGGTATTTATTAATTTTTTAACTAATATAAACATATAAATTAATTAAATAAGGATGCAGATCTGTTTTAAGATAAATTTTCATTTTATTCTTACATAAATTAAGAGGGGAGATGTAGCAAAATTAGAAACGTTTCCTTGGAAATTACTGCTTATAGATAGCATTTAAAGACGCGCTGAGTGACTGGAAAATACACAAAAAAATGATCATAATAATTCGTTAGACATTTTTCTACAAATACTATAATAAAGCAAAATTTCACAATAATTATTGCTAATGTACCTTGCTCTTTAAAAATTAATCGCATAATATTTATCAGAATGTAAAGTCTAAATCACAAATAGTCACATAATAAAATGCCATCAGGGTGGATCAGCAGAAACATTATACAATTCGGTGCATTCAGTAATCTTCAAACTGCCGGATAATTTCAAACTTTATCCTGCTCACGACTACAATGGCCGTACGGTAACAACAGTAGCTGAGGAAAAGGCATTCAATCCGAGATTGAGCAAGTCTCTTAAAGAGTTTGTTGATATCATGAACAATCTCAATTTGCCATACCCAAAAATGATAGGTAAATTTCGATTATATAACTTTTTATTTTAATTTTTGAATTTTAACGAAAAAGTGCTGTTAAATTTTTGAAAGTTAAAACATTAAAATCCGCCGTTACATTTTTAATTCTATTTTTTTAAATTGCAGATAAAGCTGTCCCAGCAAATAAAGTTTGCGGTCTCTATGAAGTAGAGAATAAAAAATAAGATTTTTTAAGAGAAAAACAGAAGCAGAACAGGGATGTTAAATAATCAACGATAAACCTTATCTTTCAATTGCGTTAATTGTAGATAAAAGATATTTTATTTTTGATATAGTATATGTTGCATAATACTAACAATAAGAGATTTTTAAGGATATGATAAAATAACATGTTTAAGAATTAATTTTTGATTCAGCATTATATTTTATAAATTTTGAATACATATTGGTTGATTGTATATAATATTTGTTGATATTAATACCTATATTCCTGCATTTTTTTAACAATGGAATTTAGAATATTTTTATGTAACATTAAAGCACTGGTTTTCTTTGACTGGCAATCATAAATAAAATTTTTCGTTTGTAAAAAAAAATTTAATTTTTCTTCTTAAAGAATTGCTTCTCTAAAAAAAATCAAAACGAAAAACTTGAATCACAATGGGTATAGACGGTAATCAATCAGTCGCAAAACGCATTTCATAAAGAGGTAACTGTCTGTTAGTTACATTGAGGTATGTAATAATAATTATTATTAATTATAGAGCTTGTTGAAGTCTCGTTATTGTTTCTTCTTTTATGATTAAAAAATATATATATCTATACACATATTTTGCATGGTAATTGTTATAAAATATATGTTCTCGTTTTTAAGCACAACTGGTTAAACCTTTGTTTGAGCTTCCCACAGTTATTATCTTTTCGAAGATAAAAGAGAATCGTGAGAAGTAAGTGTTTGTTTGCTTTGTTATAAGGCACGCTTGTACGGAAATTCTAATCCATTTTTCTCAATACAAGAAAAATAAATTATGCTTCGGTGTACTCAGGTTATCACTAGAGCTTTTACTATATGCATTGGTGAATCTTCAATTATGGCATTTATTTTTCAAAGATACATGATTATTTGACCCACATAATTTAATTTTGATTATTCATAATGAAGATCAGTAAAATAATTTTTTTTTTACTTATAATATTAAAGAAATGAATCATGTATCTCTGATTTAAAACATACTGTAGACTTTAAAACTACTTACAGGCACATGGTACGTGGTATACAATATAATTTTCTATTGACTTAAAATTTAAACACATAATCAACGTTTTATAGATTTTTTAAAGATTTTATCGTTCAGAAAAAATAATAATACAATTTAAAGATGCATATTTCCAAAATTTCATGTAAATGTATATCAAATATTTTATACATATGATTTAGTATATGTATAATTTATATTTTCGATCGAACAGTGCTTAGCATGCTATTACTATTTCATATTAGCAACATTTTTATAAATATTTTAAAAATTGAATGTTTATATTAATGTTGCAACAATCCAATAAAATTATATGATACAGTTAATATCTTAGGAAGATAATCTTGTAAAGCATATGTAAAGCATTTCATTATTTATTGAAGTGAAGACGAATTAACTAATAGTTCCATTGTATTGGGTATATTTGACTTGTTTGACTTTGTAGAACTAAAAGAGAAAAAATATATCCTTACGGTATTCGCCTGCGAAGTACGCGATTAGATAAAGCTCTTTTCGGATTATGTCAAAACATAAAAAATATATATGAACGACTGACAAACGTTTCCCTCCTTACATTATAAATTATATTAGATGTGTAAAAAAAATCGTACTTTATAATATTTATAATAATTATAATTATAATTATAATAATAATAATAATATGATATACGCTTAAACTTTAAAAATTCTTAAAATCGTCGAAACTGCAGAGGTTGGCAGTTCGATGTTTACGCTTTAACGCTTTTGTTTTAGGCTTCGAGAATGTCACAGTAAATATAATATAGCGAGGAAAAAGATTATTAATGCATTAATATAAAAAAGTCATATATTATACATTTGAAAGAGCGTTATACTAAAAAAAGTTATTTATCAATTTTATGAAACAAAATTTTATTTACTTGCAAACTGTTCTATATTTCATCCACGGTAATATACAATCGTATATCATTAGAGTAATTAAGCGATAAAAAGAATAAATCACTGTACAAAGATGCATTAGTAAACTTTTTTCCGGCTCGCTTGTACATATAGAAGAAAGAGAAAAAAGGAATGTCTAAAAGTATAATATATAATTCGCTCATCTGCAGCTTCGCCAGCTAGTTAAAGTAGTAAGTAGAACGGAAGAATATGCGCGCATTAGATGTACAAAGTAGTTGACGGCAACAAAATCGTTAAGAGAAAAGTCGTGTAGGCTTACGATTTATATTAATCATCCTCGGAAGCTCTTGACATTTTGAAAAACATGAGCTCAGAGCTCTAATAAAAGTGTCAAGGATTGAAAAGGAAGACGCGATATAAAAAACATGCATGTATGCAGTATGAACAAGCCAAGGATGAATAGTCGTGAGATTTTCAGAAAATTTTAGTGGCTTTTGGAAAGCGTTCAATGTTTATAAATCAAGCAGACATAGACAGTACGATTTTTGTAAAATAATATTGCTTATTTAAAGTAACCTTTAGCCTTTAAAAACCCAATTAAAATCTCATTAAAAAGTAACATTTTTTATATAATTATAATTTGGTAACGAATCATTTTTTTATTAAGGAAAATTTTTTTCAAATAGGTATTTTTGTTTTGTAGATACTGTTTATGACTGATTATAGCCTTGTCTTGATGCCTCTTCCGAGTACTATTTAGTGTTTTTTTTTTATTTTAAATATGGAATGCGAAAATTTTTTCCCGCGCAAAGGAAAAAACCGTCATCAATCATATACACAATTACACGTAACTAAATCTGACTGCATTTGCTTTACATCTTAATGGAAGCATATATGCAATTATGCATGCGTACATTCACCAATTTAAATGAGTTACAAATATAATCAAAAATTTGTTCAGCTTTATTTAATTACGTGTGATTACGTAAGATCGCTTATCTTAATTTAGCATAATTTCAGCTCCGCCGTTGTTTTTTTACTACATGTACAGTTAGCTATATATATGTGCGTGTCAGCATTATTACAGTTTTCGCAAGCTCGTAAAGGAAAATAAAGCGAGTCTTATCCGAATTCACCCTTCTTTCGCAACTACAACCTAATAGAGTGTTTCTTCGTTTATACAATGCCCATATTAGGGAACTTGTTTATTTTTCGCCCGCTTTGATTACCATTATACTTTTCTTAATCGCTTTACGGTAAAAGCCTTACAATTACACTTTGTCGAAACTGATGAAATATAGACACTCGGTACTCTTACGACTTTGTAACTGCATAATCTATTTTTTAGTTTGATGCATTTTTTGATTATGAAGAATTTTTATAAAAATCTATTCGTTAATTCGTTACATTCTGCCAAACGAATCTTAAATAAATTTAATAAAATAATTTTCCAATGTAGTAACTTTACATTTGATGTTATACCAAAATTCTAATACTTACATAAATTTTCAAATAAAATTTAATTGGCTTCTTTAATATTACTTTACAAAAGAGTATATATTTTAATACTTTCAGTAACTAATAATTATACTTAATCTTTTGAAAAAATATATTTTAAAAGCACATAAGTTTTAATAAGGTCAAATTTAACTCTGGATATAATAAACCAAGATATACATGTTTTCATAAAGCCTTATCATCTACAGTAGGAAAATAAACTTACTCCATTCGAATTACAAGAGTTTAGAACACCGTAAAAACAAATCGACTTTTTAATGCATAATACGAGCAAAAATCCAAACCGCGTGGATGTCAAATAATTTTCCAAATCCCGAATGCATCAAACAAAAGATAAAAAAAAAAAAAAGAAAAAAATACAGTCGAGAGTGCCTTTGCATGGGTAGAAAAACACCTCTCTCACTTAAATCTTATGAATCTCTCTCTGTGTCGTATAGGCGGGCTGCTCGTTAGACCGCGCAGCCGGCGTCGGAATTCGTCGTGGGCGCCGTCGTCGAGTAGGGGCTGCCCTGGCGGAAGAAGTCCTGAGCTACAGCCTCGAAACCCTCGACCTTCACGGGTCCGTAATCCGAGACGATGGCGCAGTCGTTCTGGTGCTGCGACTGATCGCCGGGGTTCAGGTTCGGTACGAAGTTTTCTTGGTAACTGGGAAGTGGTGCCACCGGCGTCGGTTCGACGTATTGCTGGTACGTCGTGTCCTGCTGGAAAATTTAAGAATGATTTTAGGATTTGTGAGTTGCTTGAGGGTGGGCCTGTGGCTTAGCGGATGAGATTTTATTATGAACAAAGAGCTTGTTCGGATTCTTATAAAAATAAGGGATTCTTTTTCACAGAAACTAGGCATTGTTCCATAAGGATTAATTATGGCCCGGAGTAAAATAACCTTGAGCCAAAATGAATACAATTATGAAATGAGACTCATGGAGCCTTAACTCAAAAAAGAAAAGATTAAAATTTTTGAAATTAAATTTTTTGTATAAGATATTAAAAAGTAATTTTCTTTATTAAATATCTGGCCATGGTATGTAATCAACAATGACTGTTTACGAGTGAACCACAATAATGCAAAAAGTGGCGACTTACAGGATTGACAGGATGCTTTAGGCAAGTAGGCCCGTGCAAATTGAGCATATCTACGAGCCTGCGTCGCTGCGTCTCCAGCTCCTGGATCTGCGATTTGAGCTCATGATTCTGCGTTTCGAGAGTCTCGGACTCCTGCACCAGGATGACCGTCTTCTCGCGTTTCTTCAGCCGACACTTGGTCGCTGCAATCTTGTTGCGCTCTCGCCTCCTCCGCCTCCGCTCCTCGTCCTCTGGGGTAAGCTGGAAAGAGAAGTTTTGTTGAGATTTTATAGGGAAGTTTTAGATCTAGTCACGCATTCCATTTAATGAGTTTTGGGTTCGATATTTGAATTGATATCGTTAAATTTAATTTTGTTAAATTCATGCCAAAAGTAAATAAAAATCGTGTTTTATTTTTAGAACAAAATTGGATGTGGAAAAAAGAAGGGAACAGACATCTCATTCAAAACACATAAAATAGCAAACATCCAAAGGAGAATCAATTCATAAGTACCTTCTGAAAAAATTCAAACGAATTTTGATGTCATCGAGCAAAGATGATGGCTGAAATCTCGTAAACGTAAATCTTTATAAACGCGATATAAATATATATATTTTTTATTTTATAAACTTTATTTTATAATATACTTAATAGATAACCCATTATACATAGTACGTGTTAGAAAATTGTTGCTGATACAAAACACTAACGGAGTAGTGTATTCGTAATTGTCGTCTAGTAACTCTATACATGACTCTATACAATCCACTCATTTTTTATTTAAATGCAGTTAATCTTTCATAGTATTCTTAGCAGCAAAAGATTATGTATATATCCATTTGTTTAACTATGTCTGTTCCCTATTGTTTGCTTAGACTGTTAGTCAAATGACCTTGTAATTAGTCAAGTGCTAAATTTGCATAAACTATTCCGGTTACAACAAACTGCACTTAAGGTGAATAAGTCTTTTTAAAATGATTAATTCAAAAAAAAATTTGTGTGTAAAAATAAACCTTCTTTTCTCATTCAGTACTTTAGTTACAGTTGATATGCTATTTTTCAGCTGGCAATCAATTTATTGTCAAATGGATTTTCTTAAAAAACAATCTATTGCTTAATTTTATAACGATGGTTAAAATGTAAGTAATTACTGTTCCATTAAAAATTATTTTTATTTTTAATAAGACTTATTGTATTTTAAAATTTAGGTCTTCTTATCTTAGATAGTGCGCGAAAGACAGTTAGCTAACTGACACCGTTGAAAAAAATGCTTAAAATCAACAATATTTCGTTGCAATTTTATACGCAATCAAATAACAAGCTTTCTATGATAAAAATCTCACGACGTAATAGAAACCCCATCTCAACCTAAACCAATTCATTATCCACCTTAACACCATCGCAACCCTCCCTTTATATAGACCAAACCCGTCACGCGATCTTTCTTAGAGAAAATAAAACAAAACCAATATCCCGATGCTTACCCCGCCAGCAGACTTGCTATTACTCGACTCGTCGTCCTCCTCGTCGTCAGCGCTGCCGTCCTCCTTCCTCGTGCGCTTCTTGCCGTCGTCGATGCAGCCGTTCGCTCGCCTCTTCGTCTGCAGCGTCAGCTTCAAACCTACAACCAGTCCCCGTTCACGTCAATATTCGTACAAGTATATACCTCGCGTGTCGGCCCACGCAACCTTTTTTTTATGCGCGACTTTCGAAACTTTGGCGCGCATTAGCATGAAAATGAACGGGACAGGTGCGCGCGCGAATATGTGGATTTCCGTCTTCATTTCCGCGCGGGTTTCGCGCACTCTCAATGTCGAGAGCGTGTATTGGAATTTTGGAGAATGGATTTAGCGCTCGGCTTTTTTTGAGCTGTGTCATTAGCATTTTGGCTTTTGTCGGAGGAGATTCGATTGTGCAGGGAATTTCGATGCCGGGCTTTTGTTGGTGAGGTGAAGTTTGCAAAGAAGGTGGAAGAGGATCTCAAGGTTTTTGTTAATGGTTCTACAGTTTTGTAAATTTTATGGATCTCAAGGTCTAATGCGTTTTCTTACGTTACTTCTTGTGGTAATTTTGAAAATTCTTAAAACGCATTTTAAAATGACCCACTAATTTAGAAATACTTTAAACAGGTATCATGCATTAATCATAAATTCTGCTCGGAATATGTTTAATCTACTACCAAGGTTACCGACGAAATCTCAAAAATGTTGTGTATAATAACTCAAACTCGATTGTCTTAAAGTACTAACCTTCTTTGATAAGCTGACTGCAAGTGTGCTGAATGCTGGGCGGACTGGGCTCGCCGCTGCTCGTCGAGTCCGTCCTGTCCCTGTTCCTGTCGCCGAGTTGGCCGAAGGAGGAGCCGTTCGTCGCGTAGCCGTCGAACGGATTCGTCATGGCGATGAGGCTGTTGACGATTTCCGGCGTCCTGGGCGTAACCTCGGCCGCGGCGACGCTCAGCAGGCCCGCCGCCGCCGGGGCCGGGTTCACGTTCACGTTTAGGTTGTACATGGCCGGGGAGAATTCAGGCTGCGAGCATCTAACCTGAAGTGGAAGAGAGAGAATCGAAATTAGTTTGGGTAGTGTTTGGTTATAATGGAGGTACGAATATTTTTTAGACTATGTACACTTTTTTTTATCGATTACGGTAAGAATAGTGGAGCATTATAATTTACAAAGATCTGAAGTCCTGGTGATTTAGATGTTTACTTTCAAGAGACAGAGCCAATTTTAGATAGAAAAAATTTATTTTGACGTCGTTGAAATTTTTAGATTAGTTAAATTAATTCTAAAAAAGAAACACGCGATCTAATTATAATTTCTAAATAAAGTTTCATGAATAGTTCAGTTTCTTATAGATTAGTATTTGATAATAGGTTTGAACTGAGATGAGATACTACGTTGAATTCTTACGTATAGATAAAATTATTGAACGCCTTATAAATAAATATTTTTAAAGAATAATTAATTATATTCCAACATTAATAAAAATGCTCCCATAGTATAAACAAAAAAAGTATACACACTCTACTAATTTTACAAAACTCACTCTCAAAAAGCTCTACAACCACACATCCCCACCTCCACCTAAAAACACACCCACAGCATACACCATACACCTCACCACACCTCGACTCCATTCTTCCCAAATCCACCCGGCGCACGCGACGAAAACTCAAAAATCTATAAAAAATAAAAAAGCCGCATGCAGCGGCGAAGCTATATAACACGCCAGCAGCGCAGCGTCGGCGGCGGCACGTCGGAATTAGACAAAGGACTAAGCGTCGCGCGCGCGCGTTCGCTGACCCAATTTCGCTGGCTAGTCTAGTCTTCGAGCGTAACGAGCGCGCGAAGAGGATGTTCCCCTCCGGCGACGTATATACGCGGGCGGGGCGCAACTGCGCCTAATCTACCGATGGCTTCGATTAGTCTTTGGGTGCCGCTCGCGCCTAAAAATATGGTGAGGGACCCTGGGTTTTGAGAAAATTAATTTTGTTGGCTTTTTTCATGGGGTGTGGTTTGGAATTTTACTGGATAGTTTTATGTTATTTTATTTATAGTGGGATCGAGTTATTTTTTATGTAAGAAACATTAAAATTAATTTGGTAATGCTTAAGGTGCGGTAAGACTTTTTCAATGCTATCAAGAAAACGAGCACTAATTTGTTTATTTAATTTTCAATTATCTGAAAGTATTTCGAAGTTAAATTGTTGTTCGTGATAAAGAACGTCTGACGAACGATGAAAAGTTTATACAAATAACAAATTTAATTATAAAATGAGTTTTAGTAATCTTCTTAAAAAGGAGTGCCTCACACCGTCTTCAGACAGTTAAGCAAAGTATAATTAGTAATAATACAATAGAATTACACTTTCGAATTGTAAATATTAGCCAGGTCTGAACATAAATAATTTTTTGTTACTTAACTTCTATTATTTTGGATTAAAATCTTTTAATTTTAAATAATGCTAGTTTAAGATTGTACTCTCCAATTTTCTTTTTTCTTTTTGAAACTTAAAATAAGATTCATTTATAATCTACAATAAAAAAAAAAATTAAAATGCAGCGTTTAAAATTTTTGACAATTCGAGTTTTTTGGCCTACTCAATAAAACCCTATGATGTAAGTCTTCTTATATTTTAGCTAAAAAGGGTCCTAAGAAAGTCTGAACAAAATCCATAATGCTCTGCTTAATAGTTTTAATGTAAAGATTTTTGTCGATAAACGCACTTTGAGTTATTTCATTTCTTATTGAATCTCATAAGAGTCCGTGCTTTTTGAGTAAACTTTGAAGTTAAATATCTTCGAAACAATGCTGTCAAACATTCCGAAATTTTGTGTAGTGTAGTATAATATAAATTTAAATAACATTATTCAGTATGATCTACCCATTTTTTTTCGGTATCGAGTCTCGAATTAAATCGAATTTTTTAACAGAAATAATTGTAAAAATTGATGTTATATTGCAGTTCAGTATCTTCAATTGCCTATTATATAAAATTGAATTTACAGTTATAGTTTAGTTTAAATAAATTAAGGTTTGATCAAAAACCAATTAAAGTATGTCAGTATCCTAACTCAACAAAACTTTGAGAGTTAAATTATTTTATGTAAGAATCGCAAGGATAATAATAATAGGATATTTTTAAAAAAGTCTGAATATTGTATTGCAATTTCATTTTGGTTAAGTTTAAAAATTGTTTGTTAAGCCATTTTGTTTTTATTTTTAAACTTGTCCAATAAGTCCACGAGGTTTTGATGAGTTGGCTATAATTAAATTTAATTAACTTGTATATTTTAAAGATTCGTGTAGATTCTCATGTTTGAAAACTTTTTTATTTATAGAGTTGGTTTCAAAAATATTATTCTTCACATTTAAATTGCGAAGATATCTATAACTAACCAATCATTTTTAAAACTCAAAACTTTAGCGCTAACTTGACAGAAAAAATATAGCCCTGCTTATCCCCTTATGCAAGTTATTTTTTCCATAGCATATGAATACATGTGCGAAAATATCGCAAATTGTTTCCGGTGTCAAAAGTTTTTATATCCAAAAGAAAATAAATGCTGTTTTTTATTCCAGGTTGTTTTCTTCTTTTACCTTCCGCCCGAATTATTTACATTGAAATGCCGTAGCCATATTTTTAGATTCCTATACATTACGGCTGAACTGGTTTAGTCTGAAATTTAAATGTATTTGGCTGACCAACATACGTGACACGTGGAGTTAGTACACTTTAAAAAAACAAATAGACGGAGAAGACAGCGCACGCGAATTATCGTCACAAGGAAAATTCTGAAGATGAAATATGACAAAACTATGCGAGAGTTGTTTTACTATACCTGTACGTTTATATCGGTATATATTTTAACTTTAATAAAGTTGAGATTTAATTTATTCAAAACACAGGAATAATCAGATATTAATGCATCAATGCTCAAGGTAACAAAATAAATTACTAATATATATAGATAATATATATTGGCAGTGGATTTTTTAATATACAGTTCCTTTTATTATCAGATTTTATTGAACATCTAAAGGAATCAGATCAGGCATAAAACAGTAATTCCAACTAGTAACAGCCCAATTAAATGAGGTATTTTAATAAAACTGTCGACTGCAGGCGGTTGCAGATATCGTAAAAACAAGAATCTGTCAAACTATGTCAAGAACAAGGATTTTATATACCTTCAAAAAATAGGTAGTCCTGGCAAAACTATACCCACTAATTCGATAAATGTAAATGTCAGCTTCATCATATATGTTTGAGTAAACGATATATACATTTCTATGTATTTAAAGTGCACTTTTAACACATTTCTTGAAAAGCCTTAATAATTATGATCCGATAATTTAATTTCATTCAAGAAAACTTACATATGTGTAAGTACTCACAGAAGAAATACAGAATCTTAGGTACATCATCAAAATCACCGACAGGAGCAATTACCTACAGGTCAAGTACCCCGAAGTCACCGTGCCAAGAGAATTGTCTTACAGTTGAAATTAATTTTAAGAACTACAAAATCCAGGGCTTCCTCAAAGTGCCATGTAAGACAGACGCTATTCTACAAGTATCAGAGTTGTAGCTTTAAACAGGATTTTTTTAAATTCCTGGCTCTTGTAAGACACATGTGAACGTCCACAAGCAATAGGTGCAATTGCAACAGGAGAACGACAGTTCTAGAGTTACAATATCATGAGAATTTTCTTTGTCATACTTTATAATTTATATTTTGAGAACTGGCAGCTTTGATTTGTATTTTGAAATATGTGTAACCACAGTCACTGACATAATAATACACTCATTTATGTAAGACACATGTAGTTTAGAAAAGATCTTTTTCTTGCGTAGGACATCTTTTTATTGTCGTTAGACATCTATTAAAGGATTCTGTAAGTGTCAGTCCAGCAAAACAACAACTGAGCGCACATAAAAGAATATATACACAAACTACAGTTTATACCTAGTTCATAAATATGGTTCATTTATTTTATGGCAACAAATCCTTACTCTCTGTTATAAATTCTTGCTCTCAGTTACAAATCGTCTTTTTTTTTCATAAACTTCATGTATTTTCTTCTTTTCAAACTTTGACTGAGAAAATACTGATAGAAGATCAGAGAAAAAGTTACCTATAGGTAATGTATACATTTCCATAACTTTTTAAATTATCTTTTGAAATGGAAATTATGCACCAACTAAAACGTTTTATTAAATTTTTACATGTAACCTAAGTATTAAAATAAAAGTAATTTAATAAATAATCCTTATTTGAAATACTAAAAAACAGACAAGCTTACTCGAATGATTTGTAATACTAATAGCTTAACAAAAAAAAATTCAGAGAATCTTATCAGTTCTTAATTTGTTTATAAATAAATAAAGCTTATAAAGCTTTGCGATAGCGGTGGCAACCAATCAAAAGTGATTTTACTGATCAGATAAAAATTAAAAGTTCATTGGATTATTATTTAATTTACTTTATTATTTAATTAAGCAAATATCGTAAAAAATTAAAAATATTTTTATCATGTAGACTTCCTTGTGAACATTCAGCTTTAAAGTCACTTTATATAAGAAAAATAATCGTAAGTAAACAAAAGAAGATCAAGTGTAAAAATCTATTAAAAAAAATTCGTTTTTATTACATGGGTTTATGGTTTCATTGTAGTGTATGATAAAATCATATGATAAAATCGGGTGACAAAGTGATTTCTCGAAGAATTTTATTTTCTTTATACTACAATTATTTGTAATATATATGTAATAAATCCCGAATAGGATTTATTTGTCGAGATAGGATGTCAAAACGGAAATCTACCACTGCAGCAATACTCGCGTAATATTTATACCACCAGCTCTAAACAGCTGACATTAATAACTGAGTTTTTATATCAACCTACAATAAATCCACTCCAACTCCAATTTTTACTCCGATTGGACTATATTCCGCCTCCAAATAATTCTCGAAAACGACACACTTACGAAACTCAACCTCCTAAATAATCAAACCACACACCCACGCTCCACTGGCACCCAAAACTCGACTGGTTCATCCCGCCCCATAACTCCTCTCCCAAGCCTCCCACCCGCGCTTGTAAAATCAGATTTATCGCTATTGTCACTCGTGGAAATCCGATTCTCTCCTCCCTCTCCCGGAAAAACTCGCGCCGACGCGAATGAAAATAAACACAAAGCGCGCTCGAGTTATAATGGCTCGCCTATTAAAACGTGCCTGCGCGCGCAGCTCAGTCAAACGTCGGCCTAAGCGGCTTTGATCTGCCGCGCGTTCCTTTCGTTTTTTGTTTGCTCTCGCTTATACATATAGACGTAACAGGTGTCTTTAATAATCGAGAGCGCATCGATTTTCTTACGCAAAATGCGCGGCTAGACTGGCGGCTGGAAAAATTTATAAATAGGTATAGAGGAGCGTTTCTTGCGACTTTTCGAGGCTGAACGGCTGTGTTAGAGCGGTGCCCGCGAGCTGGATTTTTTTTATTCTGCTTATTGAGCGCTGGATAATTAATTTATGATGAGAGAACGGCGGGTTTTTATGAAACTAGCGGACTTTGTTGCGCTCGTTGCATAAGCTTGATTAGTTTCTGTACGTTAATTGATGGGTTAGCCTGGATAAGCTTGATTAGCGGCTATTGATTATTTATAATTTTTTAATTACTTTTTAGTAATTGTTGTCGATGAGTTTGTTGTTACAAGAATTTTTAAAATTGATAAAGTTTTCGACTCGCTGATTAAACATATTTATTTTATGCAATATATTTGGATTATTGCATGGCGCAAAAGAAGTATTATTAATTCATACTTTGACATTACTAACTTTTCATTTTAATACAGTCTTTACTTAACAACCTCATCTCAACTGACTTATCGCCTCTACAAGAACCAGTCTTCATTTGAACATCCTCTGCAACACCGGCCAAACATCTCGATTGGCCGACCTATAAAAAGCCGCAACTTTTGACAAATCCACTCGTTACTCGAACAAAATGACACATCGTCAGCGCGCGAGGCACCTGTTACACTGCGCGCTAAAACCGCATAACCATCAGCCCCTCTCACTGTCTGTCCAAGCCACAAGCTCGATTCTTCAAAGCGCCGAAAGCGCGCAAATTGGCCCAGCTTACACGAAGCCCGCTTTTCCCCGAAGTCCTCCATCAGCCTAGTTAGGCTCGCGTTCGGTATTTCAGGTGATTTCGGCTAGCTTGAGAACGCGCGGCTTGCCTACTTTTCGCGCAGGCTCGTTGCATAATAATTCATTTTGCGTCTATTTTCACGAGACGCGGGCGCGAGAGACGCGCAACAAAGTCCGGTATACGCGAGCGCGGATGTTTGCTTTTCGGCCGGTCGGCCGCCGGCTGTTTTTAGCTGCGATCGACGATCGATGTAGAGAGAGAGAGAGAGAGGGCTGGGTTATACGAGCGTGTTGCAGATGTGCTAGCGGTGTGTGAAATTTTTTGGATGGGTTTGATAAATGTGAGAGAGGAATTTGGGTGAGTTGTGATATGGGTAGTGTGGGGGTTGATTGGTTTTGGATGTGTGTGATGGACAATAATTATTAAGATGCCGATTCTTTTTGTTTAAGAATTTAAAAAAAAATTGATTCCAGCTTTTATTGGTGAAAACTAATAATAGGTACTTAATAATTGTTAATAATATGTAAATGTAACATATAGGAATTAAAGGAGCACTTGTAAGTTCAAAGTTTTCTATCACAACATAAAATGATATTTATTGCTACTTAAATGATTTCGTTTTATTCTTGACTATGCCAAGAACTTTATTTTACTTCATTGTTAAATTTATCACAGTATAGAAGAAAGCAATAAAAGACTTAACAAATACTTTTACAATAATTGGAAAATTATAATTTACAAATATTGGGGTGATATGGAGAAACATCCTATAACCGAATTAATAGTACATTATGCACCAAGGGAGTAAAGTCGTACATTATTCCCGAGGGTGTTTTGCTGCCCGAGCAAAGCGAGGGCAGTAATTACCCGAGGGAATAATTGACTTTACTCTC
>UELX01003981.1:0-20287 GCA_900480035.1 Eupelmus urozonus
TCGAACCGTATTTTATGCCACGAGAGCCGAAAAATCATCTCAAAGTTATGATTTTGAGGTTAAAGTGGCATAAATGAACTTTATTAAACGTATGACTTTATCGACTCATCATTTTATAGCAGAGTTGGTGAAACATACCGTGAAGTAATAGACTGCTTAGGTCACGGACATAACTGTGACTTAAATACGTATTTAAGGAACAGTCTGTTACAATCTAACATTTCGATACGGGTATTAAAGGTGATTATTTATCTCGCGAAACATTCTTCGCCCGAGCAAAGCGAGGGTGAAAAGTTTAATGAGGCAAAAATAAACTTATGTACCATTTGAATCGCCTTTTATGCTACGAGAGCCGAAAAATCATCTGTAAGGGATTTGAGGTTATTGTGATACAAAAATATATTACTTATTTAATTTTCCGTTGCAAAATTGCAATCATAAAATTATTCATATAATAAGACTAAGATAAAAAAAATCTTTTTTCGGCAAAATAAAGGGAGAATAATACAATACAATTGTACTCTTCTTAATGTATTCGCAGTAAGATTTGGCAGTAATAGCAAAAGAAATGGATGTAGAAACCATGAGGCCGTTGACTCGAAGGTGGCGCCTTGTAAACATAACCGCACACGTGCACGGAAGTATATGCACGTGCATCGAGTGTACCGAGTACAGAAATATTGTTTCTCCATGCTTTGTGTGGGTAATATAGTCTCCTTTTTGTCTAATAATTTCCTTTATTTTAAATGTAATTTCCTATCAATTTTTATAACGATTACATATTTTCATATCGGTTTTAACTATAATTTACCGATAGTATGTACCATCAATATTATAATATAAAATTAAAGGCTTGTATTTACTATCAATTTCGAAAGCATATCATTTTTGAAAAATAATTACGACGTCAATTTCTTGTAGACTAGAAAGAGCTAAGAGCGATATTTATTTCTTAATTGATAATAATTTAATGGAAATTATAGGTTCCCGCAAAATAATACAAACGCCCCTTCTTCACCCAATTTTATCATGCGATTCATTAATAAAATTTTGAATTGCCTTAATATGCTTTCCGCTTTATACGTGCACTCTATTTCACATAATATTCTTTCTAAAAAAAAACATACATATTGCGTAAAATAACAAGATGTCGATACATTTTAATTTTTTAAACTAGCAAATTATATTATATATTAAAACAGTATTTATTACATAAACAAAAATTTGGAAAAGTTTTTGTTTAAAAAATTAGTACTAATTTTTATTTGTTTTTGATTGATAATTTTGATTTTTTAACTCGGTGCGCAAAGTTCAATTTTGCGCACATTGAAAGAAACCATGTGAAATCAAATTTGGTTTAACACTTTGAGAAAAAATATTGTTTGATACGTTGGAGAAAAAGTAATTTCAACCTTGTGTAAACTTTTCACCCTTGTTTCGTTCGGACGCAAATGTCCACGCAAAATAGCTATTATGTAAATTAATATTTTTATTTGTATCGAGAAATTTAAAAAATTTCTACAATAATATATTTTTAAATCTTTATTTATTACTTGACCAATTAATAGCATAAATTTATTTTTATTTTAATGTTTTATTTTTTTTTTTAATAAACAGATGTAATAAATTAAGTAAAGATAAAACTTTTATATTTATTTATTATTATTATTATTATTTTTTTTTAAACTCTAATTTTCTACAATTTTGAAAAATTTAGTTTTTAAGTTATGTTATGAACGCTCACAACAATTAATTCTGAAGTTTAAATACCTCAAATACCATACAAATATTGATTCTTTTTATTTTTCTTTTTAACTAAACAGAAAAATTTATTTTTTATTTATTATATAAAAGCTTGTAAAATGATTTGTCAATACCGATTTTTCTAATAAAATTATATTTTATGATCGTTTAAAGATAAATAACGAGCATAAAATTCGCTTTTAACTAAACTATTTCGATATCAAAAACTTCATAGCTGTCGTTTGTACGTAAAGGACAATAAAATTTTACAAAGTCTTGCTTTTTGTGTTGCGTGAATTAGCACTCATGTGAGATCTAACCGGCCAAATGGCCAGGACTCTAACGGGTTCCCAAAATTCTCGGTTCGCGTTGTCGACCTAGTTTGTCGTTTCTCTCTCTCTCTCCTCTCTCTTGTAATATCTTTTTTTCGGAACACTAACACTAAGACCAGGCTATAATGCGATCTGGCAGGTATTTTCGTTTAGTAGGTTAGTCGGCCCCCAACGCAGAGACTTCGTTAGAGAAACCGTTACATCCTTATATACATCGGACGAGACCGCCCTTCCATTGTATGAGCACCTCCGTGTTCCTTCCATTATTGTTCGTTTCGCGAGAGAGAAAGAGAGATGAAATGTACCGTCGAAACGGGACGTGTGCGCGCGAGCTGCGGCTACTGCTCTGTGCCTTTGGCCGCCACCGCCTCCTCATCTTTTTTCCGGGCCTTGTATGCAGAGTTCGATTTACCAAAAAGTGGTTCCTTTGACTCTACAGGCCAATTACAAGCTTTCATGTATTCAAAAGAAAATTTATGTACAAATTTTGCAATCTATCATTTTGTTCTCCTTAATTTATGAAGAAATAATTTTTGAGCTTAAAAGAAACAAATTATAATTCGAATGAAGATAATAAAAATAATCGAAAAATTATAAAAAGGCAATAATTTTTTAAGCCTTAAATTTATATTTAATATTAATTGAGAAAAAATATAAAAATTTTCATATTTGATTATCTATATTAGTTAATGTATACACAACAAGTTGGAACAACCTATTATTTATAAAATCCAACTTTATAGGTAAAATTTGCTTGATGATGTATCTAGATAAACTACAACAGCTTTAGTAAAAAAATATTATCTTTATCTTATTATAATTTTTATTTCAGTACAGTATACGAAATGTAGTATATTCTACAGAATCTGTTACAACCAATTTATATACTGTAAATTAATGAATTAAATGCGATTTAATATTTTTTAACATTTAATAATTGGATCTGAAGCTTTCACGGATTTTGTTTATTTAGAATGCTTTTCAAGATTCAGGGCTCGTCTTAAAGAAGTGGACTGCAACGTCGGCATTTTAAATGATATCGCACGGTAGCAACCCGAAAAACATGTAATAATTCTCTTACTAGCAAATATTAAGATACATTTGAATTGAAATTTAAATTTTTTTTTTGTAAGTGTAGAAATTAGAAAAAGTATTCATTTCAGAAATTTTGGTTAAAAAAAAAAAAAAAAAAAATAGGGAATATTTTAAAATTTTTAACTGTATTGGTCTTTTTTAAAATTATATTATATATTTTTTAAATTATAATAGTTCTATAATATATATTTTATAAGTATGTTAGAATTTAGAAAAAACCTAATAGTTACTATAAAAATAATAAGGAGTAGACTATATGCTAATTATTTCATTTCAGTTCTACTATGTTTTTATATTATAAATTTAAAGTTCCAGATCTCTTGAACTGATGATTATTCGATAAAGTAAACTTTTAAATTATGTCTAATACATATATTATCAATCTAATTTAAATTTTTTAATGATGATTTTTATGTATAATAATGAATTATTATAAATTTTTATTATTGTTATAAACAGTAGTTGGTTTAACAATATATATTATTGAAAAGTGACTACATATTTTTTAGCATTAAAAAAATGTATAAATATTTAATTGTTTTTGTAAGTTTCTTACCATATCCCTTCATTATCCCATGAGTAAGATAAAGCGGTGCTCTGCCAGTGAATGTATCCTTAGAGAATAATTGGCGTACTAGCTTAGGATCTGTTAATAGCACAGTATAGACCGAGCCCATCCGCAACCCACAGATGGGTCCATACTTGCGAGATATGCAAGTGAGACTCTCATGGGGCGCTTTTGGATCTATTGATAATAAGTTACCAATAATAGGGTAACTCCGAGGTCCAGGTGGCAATCGTTTCTTATCCCAATTTAAGTATATAATTAGCAGTATAAAGACGAGTGCCAATAATCCATATAAAATGAACATTTTTGGAATATTCCCTGAAATAAAATATTTCAATTATATTATTAGATTTTATTTAATAATAAATAAATGTTATTATTTTTATAAAATGAGCGCTTGATTTTTTTAGAATATAATATCATTTTGCATAAATGTCTATAAAAGTTTAAAAACTACATAAGTGATTTTTTAGTACATAGAGTAATTTAATGTTTTTCCCACTTTAATTATTTTATTTGTTATAGTAAGAAAGTTTTGATATTTGCACTTTAGCACTTTCAGTTTTTATTATACTAATGAATTAATGATTTAATTCATTTAATTAATACTAGACGTATATATATATTTTTTCTTGTTCACTACGAGCTATATAATATATTTAAAAAAAGTCTACTAAGCATGGATAAAAAAACATAAATTTTAAACGTGTGTCATCAAATCATAATATAGCATAATCATCTATTTATAAATATATGTATATAATAGAATAATCCGATTTTTTTGTGATCAAAAATGTAGTAGAGAGTTGCAAATTACAAATATACGAAGATTATCAAGTATCAAATTCAATCAGTACAGCCAAGGTATAGAGATTAAATCTACGCCGACTCATCACTACCGATGTTGGATCACGAAAGCGAAAGTTACATCTAAGCAGACAACGCAAAAATTCTTGCAAATGAAAAAATAATTTACAAACCTCAAACTGACATTAATTTTGGAATTCTTCAATACAATTCTTGACACTAATAACCATATGACAATTAAAAGATTACTGATTTAACTAATATGCAATTTTATCGGTGCAACCAGAAACTGAACATACCGGTATAAACATCACTGTCATAAACGTAAAAAAATGTAGAAGGTAAATCAAATTTGTAAAATCACAAATGCGAAAGAGAGAATAAGCTAACTTTACAAGTTTCACTGTAGAAATGCTGTCCAGATAAACGGAACACGTGTAAGAAACGCCCGTAGTATAATAAGCGATGTCAGCGCTATACTTAAATATGAGGAGAAACGAGAATTCAAACTGGCGGGAAATTTGAATAAGTAAATTTTTATCACTATATCCTAAAGTATTTTTATTTAGGTTTTATACGTTATAAAAATATCAGTAAATATTATTGTCATATCTAGTAAACAAATTAATGATGTCCGAAAATTTTTTTCGTCTTTTCAGTAAGAGAACACTGATACAACTGTTAGTGAGAACCGAGAATCGAACGTGAAGGACTTTGTCTTGATTTTAGATCAGCTGCTGGTTTGACTCCCAAATCCATTTGTTTTAAACATGAAAGGTTGACTAGTTTAAATATAGCCGATTTGAAGTACGATTACAGAATTACAATTTGTGCCAAAGTGATATTAATTTTTCTTTTATTTTTAATTATTATAGTAATTGAAATATTTTATTTTAATTTTTGATTAATGAATATACGCAAAAAATGCAATGATTTCCAAAACATAATAAAGGAAGATTACTTCATTAATAGAAAATCAATCCTTATTTAATAATAGTTTAATGATTGAATGTTTAGTAATACTTTAGTAATTTATCTTTATTTATTTATAAGCCTGTTTTATTAAAGAGGCCCATTTTATTACTTTGACAAAATAAAAAAGATTTATTGTGGAAAGTTTTGAAAAATCGTAAGATAATTTTGATTAAATTCAAATGTTTATACATTCTTATAGTGATAGAAGTGTGAAGTACGAATAATTATGTTTATTCATTATTATCGGATCTTTAGATATATATTTTTTTAATATTCAACATCATTTTTTAGATGAGACTTTGTTAGACACCTATTGTAGCATGTTTGTAACCAAAAATCCGAGGAAGAGCTTATTTGTTAAATAAAGAAATCGATAAATTTTTCTCAGAGTTACTTCATTTAATAATTATGCTTTCACGAGAAAAATTTTTGCTGTCGTTTTATAAACGCTCCACATAGAATTGTTTTGGTACACCGCAGAACTTTCTAAATTATTCAATAATACAAGACTGCTATCGATCTTCTTGAATTTTTAATGACTTCTCGTCGATACGGAAGATTACCAAAACTTTCCTCGGGAATAATAAAAAAAATAAAAAATTAGTACATGTATGAGAGAGGCAGATGGAAAATTTTATGTTTCATCACGCAAACAAATAATCTCGTAAAGACGCATTTTATTTATATTGGTCGATGCACGTAATGTGGAAACTTCACACTTGCGTAGTTTAGTGTGCCTTAATAGACCTATCCATCGTGCCTTCAATTCATTAGCATAATTTCGACGATCATTCTAGGCTCAATGGAATAATTTTTATAAAAGTTATACTACTAGAAGACACGTAGGGAAACTGCAAGAAGGTCAAAGTTTTCTTTTTATGAAGCTTATGCACGCATGCTGTTGTATTCATGAGTGTCGATTCTGTAATAGTGATGCTTCTTTATCGGAGTCGAAAACAAAATTCTATGTTACAAACTTCTATAATTATTATTATAGCGTATACATTTTATAGCTTTCGTATTCAAAAATTGAGAATTTTAAAAGTAATTCAGGTTTATATGGATACTATGAATACTATAAACAATATTATGTAAAATATGAAACTTTTGAAAAAAAAATTTTTATAAAGTTTTAATACTAAATAAATGCAAGTTAGACAGAACCACATGCAGATTTTATATTTCTTTTCCACAATAGTTTTATGAAATATAGAGTTAATATTTGACTACTAACTTTCTGTGAATAAGAACAGGATTATTTCAAATGTTCATTCACATAGTATTTTTAACTCTAAGGAAAAATCAATCAAAAAATCCAAAGGATCATGAATTTTTTTTCGATAGGCATGACTTTCTTAATAATAACATTGCACTTGTACAGTTGCAGATCGTTTAGCTCAACAGATGCAACAATAACTTGATAATCGCATGCATACATTGTCACAAAAACTGCAGCGGCACCGAACTTCCAAAGCTTAAACACCAATCATTCGCTATATAGTCTCGATACACTCGATCGAGCCTCCCGCGTTGTGATGCAACGCAATTTGATGTGAGTCCCCACGGCGCGCGATTCGCGCGTCTGGCTTACCTTCGATCTCGATCGAGGGCAACGACTGCACAGCACTGGCACGCGCGCGCGCGGCTCTCGCGCTGCTCAGCCGTGTGCGAGCATGCGCACCTTCTTGCAAGTGGAATTTTCTCTCCTCGATGCGCGATTTCAATTCTTTTTTTCCTTGTTATTCCTACTCTCCCGTCGCCACCGGCTCTCTTGCCACCATAAGTCTCGGAAAAACACGACAATGCGACTTACGGCTACTAAAAGTCTTCTCTCCTTCTGCGCGTCAACCTTTTTGTTTTTAATGTTTCTTCTCGTTCTTAATTATCTCTTAGCTTCATTCTGTTTATCTTTAATTGCAGGAACTCGGGATAATTACTTAATTATGAAGGGTTATCGTTAACGCTAGGAATCTCTTGCGGAAATGGTTGCTAGATCTTTTTCTAAATACTTCATTCTCTATAAATCCTATGATGTTTTTGTACGTACTTTTTGGCTATTACATGAAATTTAAAAAAAGATATTATAATAATATTTTAGTAATATTAGAATAATATTTTAGTTTTATTGGTGGAATACCACAGTGATATCCTTATAATATTTTCTTAACTTTAAGAGTTATCTATTGACTATTACTGTTTATTAGATGTCATAAGCGACTTCAATCCGATTACTCAATATGTAATCCTTAAAAATACATATTGATATTTTTAGATTTCAACAATCTCCGTGATGTCAAAAAAGAGCGATTTAACCTTTTCCGTTTCAGTTAGCTACCCAGACAGGACACATTTATGGCACTTGAACCGCGATTATTTCAGCGGTCGAACAACCTCAGTCGCACGAGGGAGACAGAGATAAAATGGTGACGTGATAGCGCGGTGCTGATCCCAATAGGCCGGCCCATGTATGTAAATGCAGCAGGACTTGGCGACGGTGGCAGCCGGTGTCTAAAGCGGAACCGCGCGCTCTCGCTCTCGCACAGGCGAATGCACTGGTACTCGGTCGATTGAATGGGACGTGCAACGACCGACAAAGGTCATCCTCGGCATTAAATCTGCATTTTGCCTCTGAGATTCCTATCTTTCTTATGGCTCTTGTTTGGCGGCAATATTCCTTTTATTCTATTTTCCTTTTTTTTGAGGCATTTCTTAAAAATTAATTGTATTTTTTTTTAATTTAAATATTTATATCATGATTGAATCTTATAATACAATACTGAAAACGATATAATGAGGAAAAAGATAGTGAAAAAAGAAATTTTTTGCAAAAATTGCAAACGTAGATATCATTGATAATAAAAAAAATGAATTAATTACCATTGGATATTGATTACGAAGGTCTCATTTGTTACTGTAATTATCAAGATCTACGAAGTTATATCCTGATTACAAAATAAGTGTATGTACGGATATATCTCTTAACGCCTATACATTGCCAAGTGTATTTAAACAATTTGATGCTTTTTTTGGGATTTTTATAATATTCTAATTTTTATACGGGTAAGTCCTAATTAAATTTTGCAAAAAAAAAAAAATGAAATTCTCAAAATTAATATTGAATGAAAATTAAAAAAGTTGCAGATATTTTCTCAAATTTTTTTTTAATGTTGTTGAAATTTATTTCTGCAATAAAAAAGCAATTTTTTTTTTCGTGACTCAGAGTCTTCTTTTTGTATATTATGGAGTTCGTAGTAGTGTAATATAAGTCGTAATCATAACGCAAATTTTTTAAGTTTAGGTCGATCTTTTAACAAGAACTACCTTAAGGTCTCTAACAAATTTCCATATTTTTAAACCTGCCTTATTTTATTTAGCTCTCTTTTATGCCTGCATAACTATATGTTCATTTATGAAATAATCTCATTGCATAAGTACCAATTGTTTGATAAATTGAAAGATAAATATAGGTATACGTTTTACTGTATAGTCAACCTTAAAAAAATTAAAAGAAAAATTAACTAAGGAATTAAGAAGAAAAACAATTTAATTTTTTAAGAATTTTTATAATATTAATAATATATAAAATTTTCCAATATGAAAAGAAAAATCTAGAAAATTCAATATATATTGAATCATTTTCAAAAATATTATCCAATAGTCAAGTTAGTGTGGAAACAATTAGGATGACATAGAAGAGGAAGTTTTTTTTCATTTCTAAACATTAATTATCAAATAAAGTTGTGAGCAATACTGATGCAATATTGATTTATTATTATAAATTAATTATTTTTTAATTAACAAACCCAATCCTTCTCTAATATTAACCTAATTTACTTATTATACGAAAAAGGATTCGAACATAGGTGTACTTTCTTCTCTCATTAGTATGATACAGACATACCTATTCATAGACATATGGCAATAAAGGAAGGACTAAAAACTATTAGACGTTAACGTAATATATCAACATAATAATTTTGCTTATTTAATTTTATAATAGTAAGTACCTAGTATAATATTATAAGTACCTGTCAGATTTGCAGAGAATCGAAAAAAATTGTTGTAACACTCAGTGTGTAAAACTCGATTTTGGGCTAATTTAAATAATAATCTATAAACTAAAACAAGCTTTGCATACTTTATTTTAAAATATGTTGTTTGATACGTGAACGGAAAAGTAATTTCAACCTCAAGCACAAGATGAATAATAAAGAATAAAAGTTAGAAATGCCCAGCCCGGTAATCAAACCTCAGCTATCCGCGCGAGTTGAGAATTCAATAAGAAGGAAATGTTGCCCTGATCACGATTGTCATTTGCGGACAGGTTATGATCGCAATTTTAACGTATGATCTTACTAGTGGAGGTCCTGATAAAAAGGAAAATTATTTTTTTCTTAAAAAAAAAAGCTCATTTTGGTTTCTAGAAAAATAAAATTTCTAAAATTTGCTTATTTACAAACATAAAATTTGTATAAAGTTTTTGTATATTGCCACTTATCTTCATATTTTTGTTTGATATTTAAAATATATCATCTCAAATTTTATGTGAAGACTACATATTGTCTTCTATTCTCAAGATGACGTAAAATTTTCCTTATTCTAGAGAGTGCCAGAACTAATTTTTTTAAATTTAATTTTTTATTTTTCGTAAATATGTCATCATAACGTTGCTATTCTTCATAAAACCAACAGCTTGAGGTAGAAAGTTATTGCAACTTGAAAATTGAATAGGAGGTTCGAATCATGTTGATAAAGAAACATTTCGGTTGGTACTTTCTTTACTTTGACCGATAATTTATATTACTATTATAGAAATCGGCAGCTATTAATATTGAATTTTATAAAATAATGTTATCAAACATTACAATTTTAATAAGATAAAATTGCAGTAATATAGTTTTAAGATTTAGTGTTACATTTTTACAAAACTATTTTTAATTTGTTAAATATATTAAAACACAAATTATCAATTTTATCCACCATATGTATTATAACACATTTATTTTTCAATCTGCAATATGATGTTCTAAAATCTTCAATAGATAATATATTTTATAGAAACTAATTTCCAAACACTTGAAATTTTTGTAATATTGTTCAAATTTACGATATTATTCTAAAACCCCGACAAAACATGGTCAATTTAAACCTGTTTGAAACTCCTCCATTTCTACGAATAAATACATTTGACATATTTGTTAAACGTCGCCGGAAGATTAGCCAAATTTTTGTCCGAACGACGGCAAAAAACGGATAGACCGCCCAGTAGAAAAACCTGTGCTCTGGGGAGTAGGTAGAAAGTGGGGTGGCGGAGTAGCTATAGCGGCGGTGGTGCGGTCAATGGTGGAGCCGTTATTTATGAGGCTTGCATCCACCCGCTGCGCTCGCTCTCGGGAGGAGAGCCGGATTCTCTTTCTCTTTCCTTTCCTCCCATTCGCTAGCGAGCGCGTGCGCGCGCGCGACACCCGCGGCAGACGCTGAACAGCTAACTAGATCCTATCGTCTGCGTGCGTTGAACGCAAAGGGGAATGCACTGGAGCGTCGGGGGGGCCGGAGGCTGCCTCGCGGCAAGCTCAACGGCCGACTCGGATCTTCGGGGTACCAACCCCGCCTGTGTGCGTGCGAGAGAGCACAGGTAGTTGCCTCATATCTCTCAGGGCTGTGTCCTTCGAAAAGTCACTTTCTAAAGATTACCTTGGAGTCGCTGGCACGACACAGGACGTAGCTTTTCAAGCGCTTTGTTCAAATTGCAAATTTTCAATATAATTTTTTTTATTTAACAGTATTTAAGGAAAGCAGATACTTTTAATAAAGACTTGAGTTTATAAATTTTTCGTGCTATGGTATAAGTGGGTGTAAAGTATTGTAATTGAAATTGTTAATTTAATTAATATTCAAGATGTAATGATTTTATATTCGTAAAATCATTACACCCTGAACTATATTTGCAGAATATTATAAAAAAGTTTCTATTTTTTGTACATTATAAGTACGAAATATTACATATATTATAATTTTATGTTTAATTTCTGTAACAATATTAAAAAAATTCGATCTCATGTAATATTTTGAAAAATACGATAATAATTTTAATTTAAACCAAATCTTTGAGAAGATTTGATTTCGTCTAGTCTTAATCGGCGTAGAAAAAATAGATGATAAAACATTTTAGAGACTAATTAGATCTTTGAAATTTTATAGAATACTTTTAATAGAATTGGTATTGTATAAAACTATTTTTACATTACAAAGTTGCACAATTGTATCTCACATAAGTACGTAATGGAAGTTTGATCAACATTTAAAAGTGAATAAATCACTATCTTTTTAAAGTTAAACTACTGTATAAAATAACATAAAGATAAGCAAGAATGCGGGTTAAGTAAAAAAAGTTTTCACTGAAACACGAATGACCATCCCTGCTCCCGTACAGGTAAGTGCTCGCCGCCACCAGGCCGCTTTGTGCGTGAGCGTGTCGAGAGAGGCAGAGAAAAAGAATGAAAAAAAGAGACAGAAGGAGAAGGAGTGAGAGAGGGAGAGAGGGGCAACGTGCTGCCGGGGTAATGAAATTATTTTTATTCAGATCTAAGGACGACTACTCCGGGTTCGATGAAACGAATTTTTTGCGGGGATGCGGGTGCATGAACGCACCAGCTGTACTGCGAGAAAGAAAAAGCAATAGGAGGAAAAGCGTTTAAGTAAGAGAACAAGGACCGTACTTTTCAGATCTTACCTTGTTCTATACTATTGATACCAATGATATCATTCATGTATAAAAATTATTTATAATAAAAATAACAACAATAATTTGATCTGCAAAAAATATTAAAAAATAAGACACTTTTCTTATTCGACTCGTTTTAACTGAATATAGGGGAGACCTGGGTAAGATGAACCTACTAGGCAAGATGAACATAGGCTACTTTTGGGGCATAGACTGTAGCGGAAATTCTGAAAATATTTGTACACATTGCCTACTTCATGAGCATTTAATTTTCACTGTTTTAGCGGTGCTAGAAGTAATAACGCCATCGAGAAAAATAAATATTGATTATCTTAGTCCGGCTTACGATATCGCCAAGGTATGAAAGTGAATATTTCTTCACTTATACTACTCATCTACTTCTAAAATTCATCTGGGTTATTACATTTACTCATACTTTAAAAAATCCATTGTCAAAATTTACGAATAATTTTTTTTGTAGAAGACGTAGTTTCTTCCATAAATTCCCAATATGAATAATTTTTTATTAAATATATTAAGATTTAGGATAATTGTAGGTATATTACGAGAACATGCATTACTAAAATAAATCATGATAATAGAAGAAATTGCTTGCGTAAGCGCGTTTCTATTACTGCGGATCCTTTCTTTAGAGAGAACGCACAGTAAATAAATAGAATGGAGGTCATGTCATTGTTTTCCAAATCATTAAATTAGCAGGATAAACATGATAAGTTAATTCCATTAAAAAAATGTCTGATCAAACAAAATTAACTGATCACGTTTATGCTGCAGCTGATTTCATGACTTGGAGAAGAAACAAAATTGAAATAGAATCCATTTCATCCATTTATTACGTGTTCTCCCTTAGTTGGTTTATGAAGTTCTAAAGAAGTTAGGTTAGGTCCCATCTCATAGATTAAAAATAATATTTTTCATTTTCAAAATTTTTTGAAGTCAGCAAAATGGAGATAAATTTTAATATTTAAAGTATATTTTTGTTAACTATAACGTGTAATTAATAAACAACAAAATGGAATCTGTTGTGATCCCTGAAGTCATCCTAAGAATATACGTATGTATGTACTAGCAGTAATTGACTTATAATAGTTAAACATCATAATCTACAGTATACTTAGCACTTTTCATCTAATAATATTTACGATTTAAGGGATTCACTTCAAAAATAAAGATTAATTTAAAAAAAGTAAGATTTGAAGTTCTTTACGCATTTGACTTATTTTCTTATTCAAAGGTTAATTTTATTAAAGGTACTTTTTAATATTGCATGTTAATACGTAATTTAACATTTTTTATCAGAAAAATTAAATTAAATTAAATTTTAAACTTGAAAATAAGCAACAGAACTATCTAATTTCGAATAATGAATCAAAAAATCTTTTTCCCGCACAGTAGTTTACAAATTTTTTTGGTTAAAAATTGGAGTATATTTATATAATTAAAGAATAAAAAATTAGTAAATTATCCATTATTTACCTTTTTAGATGATCTTGAAATATATATGCTCAACAACGTAGATAAAACTGAAGTCGAGTCTGTTCAGGCAGGGAACTGAGAATAATGAACTCTGGGTTGCGTCGATTCTTCCGTGCGTTGAGTTCACTAAGGTGCAAGGATTCTCTCTCCCACTTTCTTCTTCCTCTGTCTCTTTTATACTGTTCTTTTTACTTCTCTTCCCTCCCAAGTGCAGAGGTATTCGTATCCTGGCTACCACCAACACCCTATGTAGCCGCCGACTTTAGCGTCTTTTTTTCCTGGGACTTCTATTGGTTGGGTTTTTTTATCTGCTTGATCTTGGGGTTCTCGACCCTTTCATGTGCAGCTGTTTTATGCTATTTGTAGAAACACTCAATTATCCGCTTTACGAACTCTCTGAATGTTACCATTATTAACTTCAATTGTAAAGTTCCTTTACATGTTATTGGTTAATATACATTATAATAATTTTTTAATTTTGGAGTCCTTTTTTTAAAAGTCAACTAAAAACATATGGCGCAGTTTAACTTATTCAATATTTCTTAAAATAAATTTAATTCTTAGAAGCAAATGAAAATTGAATTCTCACTAAGATTCAAATTTTAAAATCGTGTAAAAACATTTTGTTTGAAATTTGTGCACTTAAGTATACTGCCGTCCAAGTGAAAAAGACACGTAAGTCCATTTATCTTCAATTGGAGTAAATGAACAAAAATTATTTCGTTTTAAAACAACGTTAACAAAGCATTTTTGAAAAATATAACGTCATTTGTTTTAAGAAAAGTGATGATTCTACATCATATTCTGTAAAAAGAAATACGTTTTTTTTATTATTTGAAATATCAAAACCGACATACGATAGTTTTTAAATGAAAATGCAAGGTAAAAAGACCGCAAGTTGAAAATTATTTCGTAACGTATTGAAACCGTATTGTATCAGAAGCGGCCGCTCAGTGCTTTTACAAGTAGACAAGGCTGTAGTCGACATACGGTCCCTCCCAGTTGTACAGTGGTGATGTATTTAGGTCGAAATACAGAAATTTCATGACAAACAGTCTTTTTTATCTAAAATAAATCGACTTGAGTTGAACAAAATAAAATATTAAAAAAAAAAAAAACGAAATTCTTCACGAATTTTTGATTAGATAAATCAAATGCAGTTTTTTTAACGAATCGATTGATATAAAAAACTCATTTTCGTCCAAATTTTTATATAAGTGTCTTTTTGACTTGTAGGGCAGTTTATGTATTTGATTTACCTCGCTATTATACAATCTTATTAAATCTTTAGTCATGGGCATTATAATAATAAATCTAAATAAATTTTTTCAGTCAATTTAAATCGTTATTTGTAATTATTAACTCACTTTATTAAGTGAATTGCAAAATAAGTGTTCTAAAATAATTGAAGTTTTATAAGATTTTTAACATATTTTGAATAAGAGATATACATTTTACTGATCAAATTTATTGTTTAAAAATTTAAACCTTTAAAGAATTATACTTATGTTAATATGAAAACCTACACATATAAATGCTTTTAACATTTTATTATAAACCTACTTGCGTTAACTCAAATATCTTTTTAGTCTTCCAAAAGTAAAAGCCAATGACTTACCCCAAGCTCTCGGCATAATTTTCTCGAAGAATTCTCGAAAGGACGTGACTAAGGATGCGCTTGTACCTGCGCGCCCTTCCTCTCCCCGTGATTTTCCTATTCGTCCTGACGCGCATTTGGCTCCAGTCGAGAAGGAGCGAGACAGAGCGAGAGTACAGGGAGAGCCAAGTGTGCTCTCTCCCTCTCTCGCACGCGCGACTGCATTAAAACGAGAAAGACGAGAGTTAAAAGAGACAAAGAAAGAGAGAATGCGTGCGGACTCGTAGGTTCAAGGACCTGGTCCACGGAGTTTTCTGTATCCGAGTGCCTTGTCTGCATGTGTGTGCGTATACATGTGTGTAAGCGGTGGCGGCGGCGGCGGCGGCGGCGACTCAGCCCGGGGGTAGAGAACCTTTCTTCGTGCGCTTGAGAAACGACGGACGTGTGTCCTTGCAAGGTGGAGCAAAAGAGATAGCGAACGGGAGAAGAAGAGAGAAAGAGAGAGAGAAGAAAAGTGCAGTCAAAGACCCAAGTGTATAGACCTAAGGCGGTGAGCGGTCGGTCGCTACGGGGATATCACACAAGAGAGAGTATATATGCATCGTCGGGACGCCGAACGAGCGAAATGTGAAACGATCTATAAATAGATAAAAAAGTCGCCGGGACGACGGGGCTATTTTGGATTCATTAACAGAACGCATTCTTGATTCGGAGTCAGGATGATCATTTGGATCTGTCTTTTTTATGAGGCTGTCGATGGGCTTAATGATCCTGGGAATTTCTACTGTCATAAAATATTTTCTCTGCAGATTAAAATACTTAAGCTAAATCGTGATTGCCACTTTAAATTTTTAGTTTTTTTTATGCAGTATTTCATAAGCAATAGTCTCGTATAGAGTTTAGCAGAATCGATTAAAAAGGTGATCTTGAAATTGCATGTTATGAATTGAATAATAAGAATTTCAATCTGAAATTTTCAGACGCTTATTCATACAATCTTAAAACGTATTTTGATTTTTATGAACAAGCTCGAGTTTTTTAATATGCACAAACTGAATTTTTTAAATTGTATATGTAAATTATATATTTAAATAAGAATAATTTGATCATAATTAATATTTCTAAAGTTCTTAATATTACCAGTAGTGACTCTATATTGCCAGTAGTGATCAGTAATGACAAGGATTGACCACTTATGACTGCGTATAACCATCCTAACCAGTGATTACTGATTCATACGAATTTTAACGGTTATCGACCATTGATGACTGATAGAAATAAGATTATCCAGTATTGTCACTGATTGACGATAATAACTAAATTTCACTAGCATTAATTACTGAAGACGAAATTGATCACTGATTATAGAAAGCGGTAAACTTTAATCAATAGTGGCCATTGACTACAATACTATCAAAGTGAACCAGGTTTGACTATTAATTACTGAACAGTACCAACATTAATTTTAAAGATTAGTTTTTCTAGCTCTTATTTAAAGAACTATAACTTTAGGTCGAATTAATATTTTTTGTTCTATTACTTTTGAATGATACCTTAATAAGGTCATTAACGGCCATGAGTAGTCAACACTGGTTATCCATGATCATTATCTGTCGTTAATGATTATTACTGATTAAACTTGTTCACTATTAATAATCCATAATTAATTTCGTTCATCAGTGATCAATACTGGTTAAACTATCGGTCATCAATTGTTAATATCAGTTAAGGTACCTTATTTTCCATAATCGTTGATCAGCACTAATAACTTTCAGTTTCGGTACTATTTGTAGTCAGTAATTAATATACATGAACATTTAACTCTGTTGATTATTAATATAGGTTAAGGTGGTGACAATTTGGAAGCAGTCTGTCAATACTAGTATAGACCGGTATTGATTACTGATTACTAATTGTGACCAACCTTAATCGGTAGTGACAAGTGATAATTAATAGGTGACCAATATTGCAAATATTAATTAATATTAATACTATCGATCACAGATTACCGTTAATCATAAATATTAATGGATATTGAACACTAACTGCTTAAAGTGATCAAGGTTAACCAGTATTTACTACTTAAGACCAAAAGTGACCACTGTTTACTACTTACTACATGATTAATAAAAGAATGTATTTAACACAACTTTTTCGATATTGATGCTTCCAAATTGTCATCAACCCTCATCTGATATTGACCACCAATACAGTTAAGTTAATGTTTATTGATCACTAGCTACCATTAGTACTAAAAATTAACTAGTACTGACCGTCGATTCATGGAAAATTAGGAACCTTAACTGGTATTGCCAATAGTGACCAACTTTAACCAATAGTGATCACGCTCGACATTGATCATGGATTATCAATAGTGAACAAGTTTAACCAGTAGAGCATTAAAGATAGATTATGACCATCGTTAACCAGTGTTGTCTACTCATGACCGATAATGACCTTCTTTAGCTATTGACCATTGGTGATCTTTGTGACTAATTTTTATGGGTGTTGACCACTGACGAACGAAATTGTCTACTGATTATCGATTGAAATCAACATTAACAATTAATAGAATAAAAAAATATTAATTTGATCTAAAATTGTAATAATTTAATATTAACAATTTGACAATGTGACCAGCACATCACGTGCTTTACGCGCGCCTGCACATATTTTCATAGTTACGATAAAAGAGCTTCAGATGATAGTAATAAACTCGATCATATTCAAGACAACCAATCAGAAGATAAGCTATTCTGGCAACTATGCCCGGGAATTTTTATAAAATGAATTCTATTGCTTTAATTCTAACAAAATTATGAATTAAATTATTATTTTTCAATTCTAAGAGAAGGAAATTAAAGCATGCTTTCTTTAGTTTTATTTTCTTTTTTAGAAGAAGGATCTATATAGTTGAATAAAAAGACGTTATTGACCGCCACAAACTATCCATTTACTTCAAAGAAAATATGCCAGCGTTTTGAACTTTTTAAAATACGTCCCTCTTCAAGGCAAATAATCAAAGAAAAATTGATAACCATGGTTTCATATGGTCTTGGTTAACGCTGTAAGCTTATACTGTTTGGCGATGTAAACCCATGGTTATCAATTTTCCTTTGATTATTTGCCTTGAAGAGGGACGTATTTTAAAACGTTCGAATCGCTGGCATATTTTCAATGAAGCAAATGGATAGTTTGAAGCGATTAATAACGTCTTTTTATTCAACTATGTTACCAATCGAACAATAGAGTCATTAAGGATCTGTATAAACCGAATTATTAGAGTTGTGAGCAGACGACGGGGAGTTATTTTGTTCTTTCTGTGATAAATGTTGTCAAAAATCGTCGTCTGGCAGATTTGAACTTTTTGCCAAATTCAAGCAAGAAAACGATATCTCTGGGCGATTCCGGATGCACCTTTGCTGCAATAGTGACCCTTTATTTAAAGAGGATTCGATAGTCGGAGATGGTTATCGAGAAAGTTCAGAGTTATGTCAAGAATTAGTTATCTTCCTTTCAGTAGATACAATGTCTTCAAGAGTTTAATTACAACTGGTTACTTGGAGCCGCGTTGCACTTATACAGGCCGCATAAGCCTCCAGGTGGACTACCGGATAGACTGCCAAGTTGAATGCCAAATAGACCGCTTACAGTCTACTTACTGAGTTTTGCGTAGGGGCTATTTTTTCTAAGAATCAAATTGTCCGTAGAGGAGAGCGAGGCTAGTTACTACAAAATTAATTTTCTTATTTTATTAATATCTTCCTCAGAAAATTAAATTCGTGTTTAACAATCATTGTATAGGTATATTAACAATGCTATGTTTTACCTATAGAATATGAAATATTACTAAATACTAGTATTAAACAGTTAATTATATTTAATTGAACTTCAATCTCCGCGTGGCAACTATTTCTGAATCAATTTAATCTGGGCTTATGGATTTCTAGTTCAACTGGTAGTTCTTCGATTTGAACTTTAAATGACCTTGATCTTGAAGAAATGGAATCAAACCAGTTCCGAATTCGGATTTGGATTTAGTGATCTAAAATATATAAGAGTACTATCGTGAGAGCTTTTTTAGAGCTGTTGTTATTGTTTAATATCTTTTTTTTTGAGAATCATTTTTGACATATAAAGATGGTCACAGACAGGAACAGCCTTCAGCTCAATTGATAACATTAAAATTTTGATATACTTGTATTGACAGCGATTTAGACTCATCATATTTTTTATTACAATAAAAATCTTTGTACGCAAACCAGCTTTCAGTAAAACAATTTATAATAAGTACAGAGAACATATCGGCGCATGAGAGGAAAAAGGTTCTAATTCGATAGAGTGCTAAAAACAGTAATACGTCGGGTGAGCACTAAAAAAAGTAACTACTCGATCGGGCGCTAAGAAAGCTTATAATTTAAAGGCTAGGATCCTGGTAATAGCCCTAGGCCTGGCTCACAGTCCTTAAATAGTAACCTTTCTTAGCGCCCACCCAACTTATTACTGCTTTTAGCGCTAAATCGAGATAAAATCTTTTTCCTCTCAACCGATGATATCTCTTGTGAAAATGGCTTTTGATCTATGAATAGCCCGTGCTCTCTATATTGTAGATAGATAACAGAGTTAAGTATATTTTATAGAATATTTATCCTTGGAAATAGTACCTTACGCAACAACTATCATCACTTCACTCGTGCAACAAATTCGACTCATGCAATAATCATTTTACTTTATTAGTTGAGTATATTATTTTTTCCACACGGCGTGCGGATAGATCGTTTTCCCGCACGCACGGTCGGAAACGCATGCGTTAAAACAAGCTTTCCGCACGTTGTGTAAAAAAATTATGTACGATACATGAGTGATAAAGTGATTTTAACCTTTAAAGGGCCGGGTTTTGAGGTTTCGAAACCTCCTTTGAAAGTGCCCAAATTCATGTCTTGTATCAC
>UELX01003982.1:0-20283 GCA_900480035.1 Eupelmus urozonus
CTATATAATATCTTAAAACATAATTTTCTAATTTAAACCCGAGATGAGCACCTCTGCAGTTAGAGAACGTCCTTAAATTGATGATTTTTCATAGCGATTTTCTCAAAAGCGATATCGTCAACAATCGTATTTTTTTTTTTTTTTTTGCTAATGAATCTGGATAAATTTATTAATATTATATTTTCAAATTTCAGAGATTTCTATCATTTTATGCAAAAACTCCAAAGCCTCCTTAAGTACCTGTTTGAAATTATAACAACCGTTACAGAATTGAGAAAGTCTTTAATAGTAATAATTATAGTGGATTTTTTACATTTTTATTATGTAGCCTTTATTAACTTTAATATATTACATCAATTTAATTAGCCTTTTATATTATAACATGTTTTTATCTCAAATTTTATTGAACATGTTTCTATTGCTTCGGTGCATTTCTTTGTTTCTATGCTGTCTTAAAACATAATCAATTCATAAAGTATAGAATTTATAATAAATAAAGTACTTAGTTTGAAAAAAAAAACATTTAAAGTTGAATAGAAATTAATATTTAATATACAATTGAAGATAAGAACTAAGAAAAAGTATTAAAGCTTATAATTTTTTTAAGTATACAAATTTAATTCAATTAACGGTGGCCCAGTATGATACTGAAACGTACTTTATAATAGTTTCTTTGATAAAGACTGTTTCCGCACCAAGCAAAAAATTGCATCTCATACTTTAATAAATTTTTAACCATGGCATTATTTTAATAAAATGTTAAACCAATATATAAATAACGTCATATTCACCAATCTCTCAATGGCTTTCAATTATTTTAAAAGATCGAACCTTGTTATATCACTGACATATTTCATTTCGTATGAACGTGTGACATAAGTAGTTGAAAACAAAGTATTAATCTGTAATAAAGACATTTTAAAGAAATCGCAAAATAGAATTTGCTCATTTTTTATTATTTAATCACAACTGATACAGTAAGTAGTTTGGATTAATAAAAAGAATTTCATTTATCTTATCATGCGTGCTGCATAAAATTCAATTAAAAACATAAGGAATGCTATTAAATATCCTAATGCAAGAAAATAAATTAACTTCAAATTAAATTTTAGTTGTTTACGAAAGGTCTGATACAAATTTAAAACAGTTTTAGGAACTGTCGAAATATGCAGTGCAAACCAAAAGTAAGGATCTGTGTATTTGCCCTCAAATCTGTAAGACATCTCAATAGCGTTATCGTACCAATAATTCATAATACCAGATTCACAAATTCGAAGTATTATACTACTAAATTTATGAATATACGGTGAATGTTTCGGAAGTAATACTGTAGCCATAGGCGGAACCAGCTCTTTAAATACTTTGGCAGAGTATCCTTCGGCATCCAGTGATATATATAATTCGAACAAGCTTGAGTGGTAATTATGAACGGCACACATATTTACTTGGGAAGTTTCAGACGCACAATATTCGCTATCATTTGCTATTTTAACTTCACTTGCATAATTGAGTACATCCTGCAGTCCATAATTTGTGAGATACTCTCTTGTTTCACTATCTATAAACAAATGAATTCCCTAATCATTTGCGTCTTGAATAGATTCAAGATAATTAAACTTTAGAATATTTAAATTTACATTCAACAGGTATTCTAGGCATTCAGTCCAAAAAATTGCGGAAGCACAAATTAGCCAAAAATGTAATATTTTGACTTTTATAAAGTATGCTTTAAGCGGTACTGAGACTCCAAGAAATATGAATATAGTATTGTAAATTATAACAGATGCACTCTTATGATGAAAAAGATATAGTAGTATACTAACTATTGTAACTACAGAAATTACGCTTAGAAAAAGTATTAAATTCCATGGAATGTATAATTCGTAATAGCCGTGATATTTGATTAACAGATGAAACGAAAACACAGGACTAAAAACGTGAATGTGATTGTTTATTTTGTCGTTCATAATAAATTGAGCATTTAATCCTGCTACGTTTGCCATAAAATCTGTTTCTTCTCCAGCCAATGCATCAAGCATATTGAGGTTTTTTGCGACCAGATTATTATTTACAATATTGACTGAAAAATTTAAAGTTTGAGCTATAGTGTTAAAAAACGAATGATGAAAGCCAAAGAATGAATTCCAATCTGTATCGTCAGCATGAATTAGCTTAAATGTACTAAGAGGAGGATAAGTTTCATAAAATGCTGTATCTAATGTAAATCCTTGTAGATTAGCTAATTTGTTAGAAAGTGAAATAATATTTTCAGAAGCCGGGAAGATTTTATAATTATCAGTAAAAGGATTGTATTCATGTATTACGACTCTTGGGTGGCCAACAAAAGCTGTTGTATTTAATTTACTGATGCCTTTACTTTGGTATATAATTTCTATAATAGTAATATACAAATACTTTTTAATCCACAAAAATTTAAATATTGACTTAAAATCATTCTTATAACTTTTGTTTAAATAAAAAATAACATAATGCGGTCTTGAATCCTTGCTATTGGTGATTTCTAAAAAACCTAATAAATTCATTAAAGTTTCACTCAAATTGGTAGCGTCAATAAACATCATATGCAAAGTTGGGCGTTTCATAGACTTGCGTAACTCATGTTTCCTTAATAATTTATTTTTTATTTTCAACTCATCCGATAATTCTTTTACACCAACAATGTAAAATTCAAAATTGTGAAAAAGTTTTGTTAGAATTATTACAAATTTATGAGATAAAAGTATTTTTGACGAGGGCAGTATTAGGTTAACATGTCTGATTTCTAAAGTTTTGTCCATGTAATCACTTACATACTCAATCCAATTCCAATTTGATTCCTCAAAACTATGGACCTGAGAAAATCCAATAAATATGCACAACAATCTTACAATATATTTTTCCATATTCATTTTTACTATTCAAAATTTTCTAATTTTATCACTTTCAAAAATAGTAAATAGTTTTTCTAAAATTTTCAAACTAATATCTAAAAATGAGTTTTTAATTTTTTAAAGAAATAAATTTTTTAATTTTGTTTAATATTTACACTTAAAGGTCAGTGTGATGTCTACAAACACGACAGTTTTGGTAGTTGATATGAAATTTGTAGAATATCATTTAAAGTTGAAATAATCGGTAAAGTGTTTAGTATTGGTGTAAGTACTTTAGGAATCCCGTCCGAATCTGTACAATGTTACGATACTTCAAGTTTTTTAAATTCATTGTACTCTCCATCACGAGTATTTACTGAACGTAAAATAAAGTACGTTTTATTACTTGAAATTAATATATAAATATATAATTAATCAAAATTTGGACGATTATTATTATTGTCAAATTTTTATAAAGCTAATATTAAAAGCTTATCTATAGATCTGTGTAGGTCTTTAAATGCCTGTTTAGAATCATAGTGTTCTTTATAGAATTAAAAAGTCTTTAAAAGAAATAAATGTAGTTAATTGTTTACATATTTATTATATATATATTTTGATAATAATATATTATTAAATAAATAAATCAATTATTATAAAATGATTTCTTCTTTAATTATATTAAACATATTATTTCTCTACTGTCTTTAAACATAATTCATTCATAAAGTGTATAAATACAAACTTATAATACATAAAATATAATAAAATATAATTCCAAATAAAAATTAAGAAAAAATTTTAAATTGCATACATTTTTTTAACCATAAATTAATCAAATAAATTAATTAAATGAATTAATAATAAATTAACAATATTCAACGATGATACAGGTACATGCTATATAACATAATAATTACATCATTACAAAGTGACACGATCGGTGCGGCACTTATGTTGTAATAAATTAAAGTATTAAAATAAATTTTGGAATTTTTCTTTGACTCTAGCGTTACCCAAGGAAATATCATGATGAATACAGTTATTGAATATAAATGATTGCATTAATACAAACAAAAAAAATGTCAAAAATTAAAACAAAAATAGTTTAACTCGTGAGACATTTTTCAGCTGAGCGAAGCAAGTTCCGCGAGGGTGAAAAATGTCACACGAGGTAAATAATTGACTTGCAAGCAAGTATTAAACTATATTGTATATCGTAATGGCAAACAAATAAATCATGTCAACCGCCCTAGGACGGAACTGTACTCTCATTCTCACCAGTCTAAGAAATAAGCTCGAATTAGGCAATTTCCTCTACCAATCTGAGGCATGGAAAAGAACCTATTTTTTGCTTGTTGGAAAAAATATTTATTTGATTAAATATAAAAAAAAATGTACATGTTAATCTGTATTAAGATTTAAATAAATTTTGTAATAAGAGCAAAGCGATGATAATGATGAACTACTTAAGTCTATCACTATCAAATATTCTCTTATGAATATGTCAAATCTACAATAAAATATCCATGAGGGTCTTTGTTGTCAGGATAAACGACTTCTGATTGGTTGTCCATATTCTGATCGTTTCGAGTTTGTTTATCATAACCATCAAAACATGTGCAGGCGTACGTAGCACGCGTGATTTACTAGTCTCCCTTTATAAAAAATTAATGTGTATTTTATGCTTGACAGTTTATTCGTTGTCTGATTGGCTGAGAAGATTAGTTCTTTTTTTTTCGGCAATTATTACCATAGCTAACCTAATCTCCGGCCGCTACGCGCATGATCTAGTAGATTTAAAATATTATTGTAATATTTAGTAAACTATTTTTGACTGTATATATAGTCGACTCCAAATTGTGCATCTTGACGCATAAGTACAGAAATTGTCGATGAACCTAAGACAAATTAAATACTATTATTACAGTAAAGTTGGATCTTGGACGCGTATAGTTTCTCATCGGCAGTCATATAAATTGTATTTACAGTTTTTAGAGAAAAACGATAAACTGCAAATTTTATATTGCTAAAAATATGTTTGATAATTTATTACGTAACCAAAGTAAAAAAGTACATAAACGAATTCCTAAAAGACAATCTGTCAATGTCGACAAAAAGCAAAGACGCGAAATTGACTAAAGAAAAACATCTCCTCTTACTCACAAACATACAATCCTCTGGCAGCGGATCATCTTTCACTTTACAGGCATCTCCGAGGGGAATATAAAATTGCACTCGTGCTTCGCGTCGATCTCATCTATATAAACTCGCATTACGATCGACGGAAGTGATCTATACACGTAACGCGCGCGCGCGCACTCGCCGTGGGAGACGATCGTTTCGTCGGCTGCAGCCGCGTCTAGGTACTTACTCGAGCAGCCGATCGCTTTACCCCCTGTCGCTCTTGATGAGCTTGCCGAGCTATGACTCTATCTGAGCCGGGCTGTCTCTATGTACGTACTTATGTACGTGGTCGTTACATCGAGATGGCAGCGTACGCTGAACCCGCGTGTGCTTGACTTTGTGGAAGAGGGACTTAGTCGGTTGATCGCTGTAGATAGCTTACTTTGATTGATTTGGTCTTCTAATTGTTTCATAAAGAAATTTTGTAGTGCTGATAATTTTATTGTTATCAAAAGAATATCTCAACTCAAAAACCCGCGTTATGCTAATTGGTATAATTTTTTTTAATTTTCCATGAGTTTTAAGTTACTCTTCATAAAGTGTTAGGAAGAGAAAATATGTTTTTAATTAACAACATTTCATGTTAAGCACATAGCTTTACAAAATTATTACTGCAGACACCTGATTTTATTTTATTCCAGAAATTAATTCTCCTTTCATTAAGGTTTGACGATTACTAATTTGATCATGATAAAACCGGCCATTTTAAATTATTATGATTTCGATCTTTACGACTTTTCTCAGACTAAATTTTAATGAAGTAAATAGACGTTAGTAACGTCTACTTCTAAATAAACGTTTAAAGAATTTTTATACATGTTAAGACCATTTATAGATAATAAAATTAATAATAGTTAGAATTCATAATAATACCATTTGGTGTATTTAACTTTTTTCATAACTAAAGAAAAAAATCCATTGACTTAAATGTACTAATTTATCACAAAAAATCTTTATCAATTAACCGTTCTAAATTAATCAGAAAGTGAAGATGATTCGGAGGTCTTGAAGCAGGTGTTACATAAGTTTAACAAGGCAAACAACGTTACATACGCTGAGTGGACATTAATATTCATACTCAACTGCACTAATGAGAGATTCGAAAACAAAAACTAAATAGCGCTATTTAGTGCATTCTAACATGCCGTAATTTTCATTTATTCGCGACACATTATTGACACTAAAGTTCAATGGGATATCTAGCTTGTATTTACATTGATCAGATATTGAGAATGTAAAATTATAGACTTTTTAAATTTATAGTCTAAAAGAAACTGTGGAAGAAAAATCTTTTATCCGTAAAGAATCTTTTTTGATTTTGACAGCGGTAACGCCACAATTTGATTATAGTTTTTAATAAAAAGGTATAAAATATTATATCTACTGCTGATATTTTGCTATAATATACGTAAATAAAGTTGTAAGCTTAAAAAGCTATTTCAGACTCGGGCGAAGTGTTTTCAGTCACGTTTTTGCTAACCCTCACTGAAGCTAGCTTATTTTCTTCCCTTGTTGCATAATCAAGTATTATTTAATCACTACCAATAACAGAACTATAAACAAAATTCAAAGAAAATAAAAATTTTTTTATGCACGCACATTTAAATTCCTGCAGCTCCATTTCGCAAACCCACAAAAAAATCAAACGATCTCCCAGATATTTTCGAAAGCGCCGATAGAACAGCTAGACTTTAGGTTCGACTCATGCAATGGCCGCTCTTACGATTTAAGCGCTTCTCTTACCCAATGCCCGACTATAGTGGATATGCCGCAATTTCACACGGCAATTTAAGCGCAGCCGGCTAATAATTTTCCGCCGAGTACGAAGACCTGTGGGCTTGGTCTTTGTTAACGCGTACTGCTGCCATTACGCGCACGTGTCCGCTTCTAGATCTTAGATTAGCCGCGCTGCTCTCTCCCTAATTTCGCTCTTTATATTTGCATCGATTTTTAGAAGGATTTTTTAGCAGCTGCTTTATGCGAGATTAAATCGCATATTCCGCAATGATCGGGGCAAAGTATAGGTTCGCAAATTGCGATTTATGTAGAACATTTGTTATACTTGAAATTCGTTCTACAAGTGCATGTATTTACAGGCGTTCACACCTTCTTCGAGACAGATACTTACGTGCAATATATAGTGAAAAATTTAGAAAAATAACAGATCGTAAAATCTCAAAAGATTACTATACTTTTTGTACATTTTATTTAATTTTACTATAATTAATTTTACTATATAATTTTACTATTCATTTTGTTACCATTTTATAAATCTGTATAATAAGTTTTCCAAAAAATATATCTCCTCAAATAAAATTTTCATCATAAAAATAATTAATTTATTAAAAATTTCAGCTGGACGCCGCAAGCTCGTAGCCGCGCGGCGCTGCGCAGGATGAAGGACCTCTAGCCATCCTGAAATCGGAGCAAGTGCCGGGGTGCACGGACAGAAAGACCGTGAGAGTGACAGAGCGGAAAGCACAGCAAGGATGTCGACGCAGTGCCGGCAGTTTGTGCAAAACGCCTGGAAAAAAGAGCTCTGCTCAAACTGCTTCAAGTCGCGCGAGGAACATGCCAGCGTCCAGGAGCAGATCAGGCCGATCGTCGCCAGGACGGCCAACAGCGTCAAGCGGGTCGCTCACAAAGTTCAGGTACTATTCGCTTTCTATGTTTAAATGTTTAGTTTCTCACAGAAACGGAATGGTGTAGATTTATCGTGTGCACTTGATTTGACTTTAGCGCTCAAGTAGGATTTTAAATTTATTTGGTGCGAAAAGCACCTATGTTCATGTTTGTGACAGCGTCTATAATCCTGTTCGAGTTATAAAAACGTCTACTTTTTCTTGTCATATACAAGTCATCGGTGATATATGTATTCTCGGAGACATTCATCGGTACGATGACAGCTACACGCGTTTCTGCGGAGGGCTCGCGTCGCGACTTATACAATGTTTCGAGGTAATCCAATATTTAAAACGATGATTTGCAGAAGAAAAGCGAAGACGAGAAAACAAATTTAGCGGAAGCTGTAAATGTCCCACAGCCGTTGAAAGCTGCAATCAGAATGACAAGTTTATAACTATCTCCTGGGAAGCTTTAGCTCGATATTCAAAAACCTGATTTTAAAATAACATTATTCAAATCATCGCGGTCAATCTTTTTCTTCATAACCAACACACCCGCTCCAAACTAATAAAACCCAATTAAACCCGATTACCTCCCACGTCCAAAACAGCCTAAGCCTTTAAAAAGCACAAAAGCCCCGACCAACACAAAACTAAAAAGGTCATCGAAGCGAGAGCGAGAGGCAACGTCCCCGCTTAGCTTAGCTGACCTTAGCGGCTTGAGGTTGTCGACCTTGCGGATTCCGCGCTGAACGGCAGCGGCGGCCCGCAGGGCAGGCTCGCGTATTCCCGGAGGAGGAAACTAGGTTAGCCTTGGCCGGCACGCGGAAGCGCCGAGGCCAAGTGCACGTAAACGCGCGCGATGCGAAAGCGAGAAGGGGAACGCTGGGACCTGATGATCCGGCCGAGTGATATTGTTATGCCTTCGTGAATATAATGAGAGAGCGCTGGATTTCGATGGAGAGGATGATTCGAGCTTGCGGCTCGCTGCTGCCCGGTGAACAGTTACTTTTCGCCAAATGATCGGACTGAGGTATTTCGCGGTTTTTCACTTGGAGAGAGGTGGAATGCCTTTTATGGGTGCTTACTGATGTAATTTTTTTTTAATGTGACCTAACTTTTGGGTATTTCTTTTTCAATTTTTTCTTAATTTGATTCGTCTTGTGAATGTCCGGCCTATAGTGAAGGTTTAAAAGTCTTGTAATTTCTTTGTTTTATTTTGATTTTTCTAATATTGATGAATCAGTAGCCTTCAATGAAAATGTACCATATAAAGAATGTTGACCTCAATCAAGTTTTGTCCTTTATTTATCATACTAAAAGAATTGAGCTACTTGGACGAATCAAGCTTATACTCGAAGCAATCGAACGCAGAAATTGTAATTTCGCATGACTAAATAATTTAGAATAACCACACAATTTTTTTGAATCGCTTGATAACTCGGAGCAACTTGATCTTTTTGGCCAAGTAGCTCAAATTTTTTGAGTAATCCAACCTGACTAGCTACTTAACACGAGTCGAGTTTTAAATTGATTAAGTCGACTTTTCGACTACTTGAGCACTTCTAGTTTTTAGCCGTAATACATATCTAGTAATCTGATTGTAATTGAGTACAAGAGTCCTTTATTATCGTTTACTTACATTGATAGATAACCGAAACGTCGCTGATAACAAGACAAGGAATCTCATTTTAAATATGATTGTTGTAAAACTTGAATGTTGGTATTTTAACTTTAATTAAAAATCAACAACAAAGCAATTTCAAATAATATTTTCAAGTCATGATTTCAATATTAAGTCATCACTTTGCCCAGAGAGTTATGAATAATTTACGCGATTCCTTTTCCTTTGAAACTGCACTATTATACAGTATATCATCACATGTTAAATCATCTTCCATTTTAATGCCTTTAATGAATTCATCTCGCAGTACACGTAATAATACACTTTACAAAATTAGCTCGATTATCCAATGGCAAGCTATACATAAAGAAAGGCATCTACGTGTACCTACCATCTCATTAAATTTTACAGCCTAATTAATAGAAAAAATAAAAAAAACCCTCCAAACAAGTTACACCATATAATAAACCTTAAAAAAAATTCCACTACACTCTCACATACAGCTTTCACGTGACTCTTCCATTCACGCTGTTTCCACCATTTGCAATAACTCGAACCCCGTTTTCGCTGAACTATAGATTTTCACTTCTGAGCTCTCGGAGTAAGATAGCTCCGAGCAATTCGCTCGTTACGCGCGTGCGCGCGCCAGGCTCGTAAAGCAGCGGGTAATCGCACTGATGTAATTAGCGATTAACGGCGCGAGAGCACCGCTAGAGCAGCTTTGAAAACTCTCTTTGATCAGCGTCAACGCGAGGGGACACTTTTATTCTCTGCCTTTTCATTCTCTTCTGGGAAGAAGTATATTTACGGCTCTGAGAAATCGGCGAGGTTCTAGTCAAGGATTAGCGTTTGTCTAACTGTCGGCTTGTTTTACAGCTATATGTAATTTTTGCTGTAATCTTCATTTTATTATGAAATTTATTAATGACTGATCAAAATTCATTATCATTGTCGAATCAATCGGCCACTCATCAACTATTACTTAAATTTGCTATAAATTATAAACACGCAGATAGCCATAAAGTTCACAAGACCCCACCACCATACAAAAATTGCTCCACCGCAGCGTCGCTAAAACAAACCTAACCTAGATGACCGCACTTTTCCCCTACACTTGCAGAATAAACCATTATATTTCCTTTTTATCCTTCTACTTACTCGTCTTCCATCCACAAACGAAAGCGTTTCCTGCAACCCAACACAACAAAGGGCCGCAGAGAAAATCCCCCTCGAAGACACCAACTTTTTTTTCGTCGCGCCAGGGAAAGCCGCGAGCGATCTGGGCCACGGATAAGGCAAAACCGCGGGAAAGCGCGATTGTGCGCGCTCTGCATTATCGGCGCATCTTTATACACATGCCCCTGGCAATTATGAAGCCGCCAGTGCAACGATTCGCTCCTCACGCTATATATCCAGCAGCTTTCGTCCGCGGGGACCCGACGAAATTTCCTTTTGCTAATTGCGCGGGCTCTCGGTTATGCACCGAGAGGCACTACGGTTGCGCCTTCGCTTATTTTTTTGCGCGCAGGTGCTGAGATTTAGGTTGGCGCGAGTTATTAATTTATGAGCGCGAGCGCGGGGTTAATTAAATATTATGATTCGCGAGATCGTTATCGGGTAGAGCGGAAAGTTGTGTTGCGTGTTTGTGTTCACTTTTGTTTATTGTTCGAGATTAAAGTCGTTTAGTGGTGGATTAGCATAATTGATGAGGACTGAGTGCAGTTGAAAATATTTATAAACTTCGGCTTGTTTAGCTCGAGGCTTTAATAAAACATGTACTAAACTTATAACAATGTTTGCAAAATATTATTTTGTTTTTACGTCGCATCGTCGTTGTCATAATAAAATTTTCTGTTTTTAATTTGAAAGATGTAAATCCTACTTAATACTATATAAGCCTTTGAAAAAAAACCGAGAAGTTCAGTCAAGTTAAATTGACACAATTACACCACATAAAATAAATGCATGAAAAAAAAAAATTAAAAAAGAACGAAATTAATTTTTTACTTGGAAATCTATTGGCAAAACTTTGAGACAACAAATAGCAAGCATTGTACGAAAGTTCGGCATGACGCATACGGGTATCGCAAGCTGTACACAATTGCTCAACGCCGTCATTACATTGAAAGTGGCGCGAAAGTCTCATAGACATAACTTTGCGCAGTCAGTTACGTGTCGACTGATTATCACTATCGCTTCCTCCCTGCACTAGCCGCTGGACTTTAACAAGTACACTCGGCTTTCCTAAGCCCGCATTGAAAATTGCAAAATATACGTGTAACCCAAACTGCAGCAGCGGCAACACAAAACACACACATTCTTATCTATCCAACAAAAAACGAATCGATAAAAAAAAATATCTCTTTCCAGGGCATCCTGCGACTAAAAGAGCCCAGCCACGCGCAGGTGCGCTCGAAGCGGAAAAACGTCGCGTTCCCAGAGTCATTAGCCCAGATAATCGGCTACGACGGAGGCGACGACCCCGACGGCTCGGACGATGAGCATCACTCGCACGACGAGCCCGACGAGCTCAGCGGCAGCGGCAACTTCGAGCTCGACGATCTGCCGGACAGCGAGGAGGAGCGAGCTCTCGGGAACCTGACGCGGGCTAATACTAACTTTAATACAGTGACGGCGAATTTGACCGGGAGTATCGAGGAGGCGGCTAGAAGCACGGCTAAGAGCTTTAACACGCTGATGCTGGGCAGGGCGCAGAAGGACTCGGACGGCAAGAAAAAGACGCTTCTCGTCACGGTCAAGCCCTTCGGAGGCGACGACAGCGTTCCCACTGCCAGGTGAGTTTACGGCGGTTCGAGCTGCAATTAGGAGTTTGCATGAGAAATAGAATCAAATTTTATTAAATACGCTAGATAAGTGATAGAAAAATAATCGACACGTATTTTTTTTTTTTCAATCTAACACTTACTAACATAGTTACAGCAAGTTCAAGTTTTACGAAAGGTGCCGTCACAATGATATAATACATCTATGTGGTGAACTGGTGAAGTAATTGCACTTTTTAAATAGCCGTATCTTCGTTAATAAACATAACATTAAAAAAAAGAAAAAATACGTGTCGATTAGTTTTCAATATTCTATCTTACAGTTCTAATAAAATTTTTATGCAAGTTCTCAATTACGTATGTGGCAATTTTATAATGCTAACGATAAATTCTTCAGGAGACCAAGCGACAAAAAGTCTCCGGAAGTGATCAAACCCAAACCCAGCTTAATCGAGAACTCGGACAGCTCGAAAACCAGCAACGAACTTCCAACCGTAAAAAACACCGTAAAAAAATCGAGCGATGAGAAACCAACAGAAACGACAACGACGTCGGTGAGCCAGGCGAAGACGATAGCGCCGAGTAGCAGCAACGGCAGTGCGTCCCTCGGCAAGATCGTGGACATGCCGCTGATTACGTCGACAAACCTGATGTCGGTTATGCGCGACGATCCAACGACACCAGCTGTGGCCGACAAGACGACGGAACAGAAGAGGACGACGAGCATTGCGCGGACACCAGCGATCAAGAAGCCGGAGAACGAGAAGCCGCGGATCGTCGCCCAGCAGTCCAGTGCCGACCATAACGCGGCGAGGAATCATAAGAATATTGAGATGTCGAATGGTGTGGAGTTGAGTCTGGGTCCGATTAGGAATGATAGTACGGAAACGTCTAGTTTTGGCAAGGTGAGTTTAGTGAGTTTAAGAGTGCAGTACTTTGGGGCATGCTTTGTGTTAATGGTTTACAAAGGGTGGCAAAAATTTTGTTCGAGAATACGTTTAAAATGATGAATATCTATTTTGCTAATTGAACTTTTTGCAAAGATCATGCTTTTAAAATGCATTATACACGTTATTAAATTAGAATTTCATAAGATTAATTTTTCAACCATTTACTTTACTTTATTGCAACTGAAGTCTAAAAATTATTTCTCTTCTTCAGGAAATCCCCAAATACAAAACCGACTACCCGAGAGAGACCCTAAAAGTCCGAACGAACCTCGCAGACCTAGCCGAGCGCAAAGTTGAGGGCGAAGCAGCAGTAAGCAACACCACAACCACCAACGAAAAATATCCGTTCGAAGAAAGCCGGGAATCAGCCGGCGAGCCCGACGGCAAAGCCGACGAGGAAGTCGTCGCCGAGCCACCAGCTCTACCCAAGAGTCCCCCGCCCGTCGAGGCCTCGTTCAGCGTCGATAAACGAGCTCTACCTAGCTCCGCCGAGCCGAGGACGTCGTTTCTTCACGGCGGCACGGAGTCGTCCAAGCAGCTGACGTCGAAGCCAGTCGTGCCACAGAAGCCGCTGACGCTACCCCCGCCGAGCAAGATCGTCGGCTCGAGCTTGGCGTCGCTGTTAAGCGAGAATAGAGCTTATGAATATAGGCTTAGTCAGAGCCAGAGGAACAGTGCCGGCGCTCTGCAGCACTCGCAGAGCGAGAGCCAGCTCTGCGCGGTCGATGATGCACCGGCTAGCTGCAGGATCGCGGCCCAGCCGGTCCAGAAAATCAGCGCCGAGTCCTGCAGTCAGCTCAGTCATACGGAAAATCTCTACAAGGCTACTTGTGTCAAGACTGTAGAGAAGGACGATCAGGTCAGTTCCTTAGTTCATAAAAATTTATTAAAACTGGATTAATTTTTTTTGTTCGAGTAAAATGCAAAAATACATAACTACTTAACATTTTGCAGACGGAAGAGGAGATGGACGCCGAAGAAGACGAGGGAGAGAGCAGCGAGGCCTCCTCGACGGACCAGCCCCGCTTCTCCGCCTCTAAACGTCGCATGGCCCCCCAGCCTCCAAACTGCTCTGACGAATCCTCCACAAGTTTATTCGCGCGAAATCCAGCTAACCAGTCCGGCGACTGTCCTGTGGTTCGTGAAAAAGAAAAGCGCGAGCGCGCCTCCAGCTGCAGTCCAAAATTCCGCAAGGCGGTGAGCGACGCTCCGGATCCGTGCGCCACACCCGCTGCTAGTACCGGAAAACCACCAGAGCCAGCACCGAGGAGAAACATTTCCCTGTCGCAGGACAGCTTGGCGGCTGCTAGTTTAGCGGCAAGCTCCGAGCGGATCGTAGAGGAGAAAAAGAAGGCGAGATCAAAATTCTCGCTGAAGAAATTCCTGAGGATGGGTTCAAGAAAGGTAGGCTAAGTCTATATTTTACATGAGGCAATCCTTTCTAAGGCGCACTCTGACCTGCTTTCAATTTTTTATTCGCCTTGCAACTGTCAGGTCGAAATTATACTTAGCTTTACTTGTTTTAAAGGATGTGGACATGACTGGCGCAAGCGGATCGAGAAGCGAGGAGATCCCGTCGACGCCGCAGCCAAAGCCGAGACTGGAAATCATTCATCCGTTGGAATTGGACGGTGCTGCTGTGCAAGTCTTACGAAACGACAAAAACATCAGCGAAGATACGACGGATTCCAAGAGTGAAAATCAGAGCCACAGCAACCAGTCTGCGCCTCTTGCTCAACACGTTACTAGTAAGTTTTGTAAAGATGCTTACATCATTTTTTTTTTCATCTTCTATATCAAAACGGTCTAAAACAAAGCAAATAAAATACAAGCATAAATAAACATTGGTCACTTACCTGAATTATTTAAAATATTTTAGCTCGTCCGAGCAAGCCACCACCGCCGCCGCGTGCCCAGTCGCTAGACGAATCGTCAAGATCACGAGTCTCGTCAGCAAAACAACAACAGCAGCAGCAACAGCAAACAAGCAACGGTAACGGTAGCAGTAACAGTGGGAGCGGTAAACCACTGGTGGGCAAGAGCTGGCAGCCGAGCGGCGGCTCCTCGGCCTCCGATTCGATTTACGCGAATCTGGGTAAGTTCAGGCCCATTCAGTGCAACTAATCCACCAACCTCTCTATTTAGCCATCCGCCAATTTTTAATTCATTGAATACTGATTTACCTAGTTCTACTTTTCCTTTTTTTTTATCAATACACGCAAGTTTATATAGATTGATATTTACATACGTATGTTTACGTCTCTATATGTAACAGCCATACTCACACGATACTCGCACCTGCTTTTCTTAACGATTATTATTTAGTATGTTTGTAGTGTAATACCTTAGTGTACCGACAGAAAAAATCACCAACGCGGCTACGTTTTGCTGTGCTTTTTTTCTTTTTTTTACTTTTCTGAACCGTCGACTTGTTCGCATTTTAAAGATTTCTTTTATCGTTACGGCAGGAGACATAAGGACTGTTCAGTTAAGCTTTTACTAGAAACGCTATTATGCAGCGATTTACTATCGACTATTTAAGACTATTAGTTTAGTTCGGTTTAAAAAAGTTAACTAAACTCTTACAACTTTTTAAAACATAATTAAGTTGCAATTTTAAGCTTTGCCAAAGAATCCTCACACTATGGTGCATAAGAGTGATCCTAAAACAAAATAACGTAAAACTAGAAGTATTTTAAAACAACACTATTAAAAGACAGACTATTACTATTACTTGAAATATTTTAGAGGTTGTTAAATCTACGACTCTATAAACAAATATATAAAAGAATATCAAAGTTGTGAAAAAATATTTTAGCAATTTGATTTTGTAGCTCTTTTAACTATACAATTTTTTTCTTTAATAGTCGTATCAGCTGATAAACTCGGCTTTTTTATCTGGCATAGTGGCAAAGCAGCGGAGCACTAAGTTTTTCATTTAAATAGTTCTTTAGTGAATAGTTGTTATATAAATTGTAGCTCAGAGTATCAAATGTTTAAAGTAGGTTTTAAACGTTACTTAGCATTAAAAGATACATACTTTGAGTAATAAATTAATTTTAGTATTTAGTTAAAATATAGATGTATAATTTTTACAAAATTGTAGACAGTATGTCAATTGAAGAGTCAAGTCATAAACGTGTTTTGTTTTCTTATCACTTTGTTAAACGAAACACATATTATTTTGCATGATAAGACTACATACATTTTATTTCATTTATTTGACATGCTACTCGATTTTATTTGTAGATCATGATCAAATAATGTAACATACATTGCCTTCTTGTAAAAGTACTATCTCGCTTTTCTAGTTTTTAGAAGTGAACCAACTTTGTGATTACTTAAAGTGAAAAAATATTTTTTACAGGATAGAATTATGAAAGTGAATTCAATCACAGTTGGTTTAAAGTGATGTACTTTAACGACATCTGAAAAAGTGAGGAGTAAAAAAAATTCACTTTTTATTTTATTGAAATTTTATGAATGCGTATTTGTAAAAAAAATATAAATTTTACCTATTCGTAAAATTTAAATGATTGACAATAATACAAATGCCTTATTAGTAGATATTTTCAATAGATTTTTTCTGTCGGTATACATAATGAAAAAGCAGGTCGAATTGCGAATAACTATAATTTAAAAGAAAAAACTGAAACTGATGTACTTTTATAATATAACCCTAATAATGGGTGTAATGATCCTTTTCTTTTTGTACTTTGTTATTAAACTCTGTTCGTCTCTAATATAAAAAAGAAAACAAAGTAGTCAATGTTATAACGAGAACTTATTAATCTTGACGAAGTCAATATGTTTTGTATAACCGCAATAATAATTATTAACGATGACCCCCCAAAATTAACAATTTTGTGCAAGGTCTCAAATAAAAAAATTTGGTTGTGCGATCGTCAGTGAAGAAATAAATATGAAATCGTTTATTTTTACTTTCATTCGTTATGATATACATATGAAGGTCTCGTCCAATGTGTGCTACATAATTAGTGCAATAAGGTTTTCTGTTAATTTTAGGTCGTTTCTTTTTAACGATTCGTGAATTCGTGAAACGTAGATACTTTAGTTTTTCATATGCTTATTTCTTTGCTCCTGCATTAATACACCACCTAAGATTTTTTTTCTCGTCTGTTTTTCGACCTTTCACGGATACTTCACGAGTCTCGAGGATTAACGATATCCTGTGATATATATATTTACTTTAATATGTTATGTTATACGCATATACGTAAAATTATTATTAGCAGTATTTTTTTTTAACGATTATGTCATTAGGAAGTTCATTTAAATTTATAATAATGAACTGAAATTTATACGTTTTTGAAAGAAAATAAAGAACATTGCACGAAGGCGTGAGAGAAAAAAATAAGTTTGAGAATGGCTGAATAGATGAGAAATAATCGTCGGACCAGTCGACTTTGTCTTGCGAATAGGAATATATATATATATAAACAGTTCTCGAGAGAAGTTAAGTGGAATTTAAGCGAATATAAAATTTTGTATTACAATTTGCAGATATATACAACTATGTCTTTTTTTGAAATAAACGTTTTTTCTAACCGATTTAAAGTCCTTTTCTTACAGTCACACACGCCTTCATTTTGGGTTTATTTTGTTTTTTATGTTTTTCGTTTGTATGTTACTTTGTTTTTTCTTTATTTTGTGTTTTGTTTTGTCTTTTACTTTTTTGTTATCTTTTTTTCATTTTTGTTTGCTTGTTTTGTTTTATTTTATCTTTGATTTAACAACGTGCATACGTAGTTATACGAAGAATATAAATGGTAAGATATATACTATATCATAACATAACATTTTTAATTATACTCATTTACTTGAATTGCAGTCTTAAAGTATTGAAACGTTTTCTAGTAAAATTTTAAATTAATAACATTATTACGTAATTTTGAAATTTTTCATAGTTCTCAGTATTAAATTTTTTCCTACATTTGTATCTTTTGACACGCCACACTTATCTTTCAAAAAATTCTCAGCACTGGACCTTTTGCAAGACTTCAGACTAACTTTTAGCACTCCACTTTCGTTGACTTTAGGCCACTCTTAACCGAAATTATAGACACTTGAGCACCTTAATCATACACCTCTCGGTCGATCAATTTCTTCACACATAATTCTTTTTCTTCGAAATTGTAGCATACGCTATCCTTGGGAAAGAAAAGCAACATTTAATCGTTCTATTCGAGATTTCAATAAGTACAAAACAAAGGGCAAAAGGAAAACGGACCATTGCGCCTGCTATGAATATATACTTATACATCCAGCTTAGAAGGGCATGATACATGTATACATACGTGTGTAAAATAAGGCGAGCTAGAATTTACCGCGTGCGGCGCGGAGCCATATGCTTTATAAAAGCGACCGCTTTCTCCTTACGTCATATCTCATCTATATATTCGTCGGCAAGTTGATTTTTGTTCGTTTGATTTCTACATCATAGGCGTTCAGAAAACGGTCCATTCGATCAGATCGTAACACTATTATTAATAATAATTTGTACACATTAAAAATAGCAGCGTTAGCTGAGAGCTTAGCTGATACATAAGTGTAAATGATACATTTAAAGTAAATACCGCACTGTCCAAATATTCACTTCCGTTAAGAAAATTATAATTCAATCTCTAATCCGTAAGCAAAAGTGTCAAAAAACCAAATCGCGCAATGAAACTTAGCGAGTCTTCGAGCTATTAGCATATATATCCAGTTTGAAAGAAAATAGCTATAAACCGAAATAAACGTTCCCGGCGCCTCATCTCTCGTCTTGCCATATACATACATATACATAAACATACATATTCGCTCGCTCGCCTACATAACCGGCCGCTCTGGGCGCAACTAACGCAGCATGCATTCAATGCAGATTCCTTGGCGGTTAGCATGTTGTTTCTATTGCGGATTTGCGAAGCGTCCTGCATTCTTCTTATCCTCTTTATATCCATCCTTCAAACCGAACAGTCTCTTCTTCCTCGTACACTTCATAGTCCTAGCTCCTTTTCATTGCCTGCATAAAGAATTGTGATTTGCATCAAAAAGAAAGATGAGATGAGTAACTGGAACTTCTTACTTTTTTTCTCTTAATAAAAATTCAATAATTTATCTTTTCGTTTGAAAAAATTAATTTGAATTACTTTCATGACTTTATATAATTTTCTTAGTATAATTTTATAGTGTAAAAAAATATCAATCTGTTTAATAACATTTACATGAATCTATCAAATAACAAAAGCAAGCATTAATGTTAAAATTCTTTATAAACAAATTCAGAAAAATATTTCTAACAATTACTCCTAAATTGACTTGCATTCTGCAAAATCCCAATTGATCCCCTGCCACTCGATCCGTCCGCAAACGAACGCAGTCCAGCCAAACGAAAGATAACAAGCCTGCAGCGCAGTCGCCTCGCTGAAAACAAACTCAACTTAAACAAACGCATCCTCCGCATAAAACTGGCCCCTCTTACACCCCTCACCCAAAAAAAAAACAGAAAAAAAGTAGCATAGTCCTGAAACTAGATAGATATATATGTCCCGGCCACACTTTCTTGTCTTGTTGTTTGTGTCTTGTGATCGTACTTTATATACTAACACTGTGGCGCGCTTTTGGGCGTGTGTCATGTGCGTGGCGCAATCCTTCCTCTTCCCGGCGTGAAGGGCCTGCAGCAGCGGAGGATGTTGCAGGTGCGATAAGGAGCGCCCTGGCCCCGGCCAAGCCCAGGCGCACGTCCAGCATGCGGGACCAACAGCAGCAGCAGCAGCAGCAGCAGCAGACGCAGCAGCAGACAGCTAGTTCGACGCCCAGGAGTGTACAGTCTGGAAGTGTTGGTGTTGTAGTTGGCCAGCAGAGACAGTATGGAATTGCGCTGGAACGACAGAGATCGCAGCCGGCTCTGGAATCTTCGGTAATTTTTTGAGTTTACATTTTCCTTTTTTTTCCCTAATCTAGTAAATAAACCTACGTAAAAAAAAACATGATAAAAATTGTATTCAAACTCGGAAAAAAGTGCTTGATAAATCTAACAAAGTAGCATTTCGTTAAAACATAATTTGTTAAATTTAATTTTATTTCGTATTATTTGTATACTCTTCTTCAATAGTACATTTCGATACGGGTGTGGAAGGTGATTATTTGCCTCGTGAGACGTTTATCGCCCGAGCGAAGCGAGGGTGAAAAGTCGAACGTGGCAAAAATCACCTTACGCACCAGTATCGAACCGTATTTTAT